>MU225923.1:1671736-1683834 GCA_018584345.1 Thuja plicata
GATTGCAGATATCTTCACAAAGGCTCTAGCTCGTGAAAGGTTCCAGAAGCTCAGAGATTTACTTCATGTTCTTCCCAATGGTCATTATGGGGGAGAATGACAACACTATTAATTCCCATTGGCAGCTTTTATTGACTACACTATTAATTCCCATTGGCATCTTTTATTGACTTTGGCCTCCTTTCTAGAATACTTGTTGTCTTTCTTGACTATTGAGTCCCATATTAAATATATGGTTGTGTATATTTATGTTTGTAGTTGATAGTTGTAGGTCTTTAATATTATGGTTGTAATATTGGTGAATATGGTTGAACACCATAATGTAACCTCTCTTTCAATTTTCTATATAATGGATGCCCTTGCTCTTATTTCTCTAAGGCAATTTGGGCTTTTGCATATTTCTTTGTTTTATGATCAGCAGATCATTGATTCAGTTGCCTTCATATATTATCCTCCTTTGATCGTTCCTTGTGTGGCACTAATCTGCTACCACTGTGGAGTTTCTTCTGTTCACTTCATTTGTTTTCTACATGATCAATGAAAACCATTAGCAAATAATAGATGAGCAATCCATTAAGAAGCCCAATTGACCAACATGCAAGCAAACCACCGATGCAATCAACAGGGAGCTTTCAATGATAAAAGCATCGCATTCTCCAAATACAAGTCAAGTTAAAAGCTGACATAGGCTCTGGAGATACAGTGGGCTGATCCAATGAAGAGGCACAAGGAAACTAAGATTGCTTCCAATAAACCCCGCCAATTATGGAGATGTCGATGTCTATGCCAATGCGCCACCAGAGACAATCCACCAATCAATGCAGTCTCCACAAACCAAAATAGACAGATCCGCCAGTGTGATCACCCACAATCATGACCTGTCAAGTCAACAGTGTCAAACCAAATAAAGGGATTGAGTCATAGCAATCTTTCTTGAACTGGAGTAGATGTGCAATGCTCACGGGTTCATCTCTAGCCCTCTACCCCTCAACGCTTGACAAAGCTCATATCCTCCATGAATTTGATGATCTCTTCAAGCATCAACAAGCGAAGACAAAAAATCTTCAAGCATACATCATATCAGTTCAAACTTCCACATCACAGATCAGATCCATGTGATAGATCAAAAACTGTAACAATCTACAATGCCCAATATTGATCTGCAATATTTTCTATGCTAATTCAAGTTCTCAGACAATGAAGCACCCACATTGGCTAATTATAAACTATGGGTGATGGAATTTTATGCTTGCATTTTAATAGCTTGACTCATATTTGAGTATGTTACAGAGCACTAATGTAAATATGTGGGTCTAAGAATATCAGAACAACCTAGGAGCGACCTGTGCTCTGATACCATATTAGAAATATGGGCAGAGATTTGATGAGCAGATTTTGCACACAAATAATACTCTCTCTCATATTATTTTCGTTCACTGCATATTACATAGTTATAGGATTGGACGATCCTATTTCGTAGGAAACATCTCCTTAATATATTGAGTTATTTCAACAACTCAACAAACGTACAAACAAGCGCTCCTTAATATCACCTAGAATAGTTTCGTGAGTTATTACTACAAAGCAATTTTATTTTCACTTCAAGCACATTATTATACTTACTAATGTGAACACTAACATGATTTCCAAAAGATACAATGTTTTTGATTCTACAGTTGAACAATGTAATTTTATCATCAATAAAGATTGAGTCCGTGAGTTTAGGCATTAAACAATTCCCAAGATCTCCAAAGAGGCATTTGCAACTGGGACATGAAAGTCAGATTGTTGAAATCAGAATAACAAAACATTTATGTGATGATGCACAAGTAAGAACGATTTGGAATTCAATTTTTGGTTGGAGCTCAAAGGACGATGAATATCAAACGTTCAATAATGGATATGAGTGTAAGACTATCAAAAGACATCATTGTGAAGAATTTGTGCAACACTGGATGACTCACCTCATGGACAAACACTATAAGATCATTGTTTTAGATAATCTTGATCTAACTACATTTAGAACCATTGGAGCTCTAACCTTTGGGAGTTAAAAGTCTACAAGATAAGTGAATGGCATAATGAGTTCAATGACATCCACATAAAGCCATGGATGTATGGTGAATCATTCTACATATTTACTTAGGATCCAGCAATCATCATGACAATATAAGAATGCTTGTAGGCAAGCATTTTCCAAGAGGGGGAGACTGTAATGTCCCCATTTTGAACCTGAAGACCACTAGAATGGATAAACAATAAAATAAGTTTTAATTAAAGATTGAAACTTATTTATAAAAAGGACAATTAACTACAAGGAGTAAGTTGCAATCAATTGCAATCGATTTGAGAAACAAATACAAGAAAGATAAACATTCAACAATAGGAAGAATCTTCGGTGGTATGTATCGAGTATCTAATGGATGATTCAGAAGTGTTAATATTAATGGCAGCACTCAACAGCAATGTTAATACCATTAAGGATCCAACCATGGTCCATAGAGATGACAACCCTCGGAAAACAACGGCTACGAATGTCATGGCTTAATTCATGATGAAAGGAGAGATCGACTCTATTGATACGGCTAGTATTATCCTTACAAGACAAGTGTCAGCAATATATATATTATGTTCAGGCACTGGTACAAAGAGATTACGACAATCAACATATGATAAGAATTTTTAAGACTAACCCGTAATGGAATTAAGTATAACAAAGAAGAGTCGAAAACGGCAACCTACATCCCTATTTATATCGATGATTAAGAGGAAACAAGATAGCCATTGATAATATATGAGCAGCAACTATTGACAATGCCAGAAGTGATGAGAGCAAATTATGTTCCATTTTATGCCATATTATAACCTATTTCATGCACCTTCATACCCATTCCAACATTTCATTTATGTTCCATATCATTACCATTTTACCATATTATGTTGTGTGTGTGTGTATATATATATATATATATAAAGTACTATTTAATTTAGTTATCAGACAAAATACGTGAATAAATAATATCAAATTGTGTTTACTAACATATCTTTCACTCTGTCAAGAAAATTAATCTATCAGCATGCAGCTTTAAGGGTGCAAATCTTCCTGTCATGTAGAAAACCTTCCTGTCACTTTCTAGTCAGGAACTTCATTTTGTACCCAGCAGTTTATTTCTATCATCTTTTCAAAAGATGACGTCAACCTCCAAGTTGGCGTCAGTTACTTGCTGACTTTGTGCCAAACATAAATAAGCACAAGAACCCGCAGGTGGAGATTGCTAGTTATGTTGGAGAAAACCGTAAATCTTAATACTGCTCATATTTATTCACTATTGTAACAGAACAGCTCACAATCTATGGACAACAGCTAAGGTTCCATGTGCGCCAATCAAGTGGTGATTAAAATAGACTACGGAAGGAAACTTAGAATGGAAGAGGATGTGTTAAAGGATGCTGCGAGCTATATGAAGAAACCTGAATCTGTCATCTCCTATTTTATAGCTGCTGTTATAACAGTTTCATTTTTTATATATGGCCAGCAAGAAAGGTGTCACGTAAGCCATTCATGTTCAGTTTGTTGGCTACAGGCCCAAACAAATTGACTAATATTGTACGTAGTTGTTGTAGTAAAGCTATTTAAATATCAGCTCCAAGGCAGATTTCTGAATATATATTATTGTAAGTAGATCTTTGTATCAGAACGTTGTATTCCTGATTAAAATAGTGTTGTTCATGATCAAAGCAGCAATGTAAGAAAGTCGATACGTTTAATCACTCAACAGACTAAGGAGGCAGGGCCCACTTCTTGGTGCATCTGGTGACTCTGTAGTTTAGTAGTGCGTTTATTTTCATTCTTAATTAATGTTATTTGCAAGTGTGATTTGTTGTTTGTTTAAATTCTGTAATCGTTATAAGTTGCAGTTCCTGTCACCAGAGTTATTTTGAGTTGTTGTAGGTTTATTTAAAAATTATTTTCATAGGCTGCATCTCATCCCCACTCAGCTTGCTATCTACAGCCCTTGTGCAAATAGCCATGACATCTTTCGCAAGATAACCATCCCTGGATTGACACTCAAACCAAGTTGAATCAAGTTTATTCCTTACCCCAGTTTTGGCCTATCAAGAAGCATCTGATGTGAGAGGAAATAACATAGGCAGCAATCACAAGGGAAGTCAATGTGACGAATAGCTATCGACATAACTTTGTCAGTTCACTAATTAGTCACGACAATGATATGATTAAAGGATACAATGCTTAGAGGTAAAAAAAAACATATAATTGGATTTATTCATATACGATTATATAAGTTGACAAAAGTAGCAAACATATGGAGACAAGTCAAAAAATTGGCTCAGTTAAAAATAACAACAAATACCGTATCGAGCATCCAGCAAGGAAGAAATATCATTAATTCCTAAAGAGCCAATTAATTAGTGAATAATTATGATTTGGTTTCAAAGAGTGGTCAAGGAATATTGACCAACATATGACAGCAATACTTGATATGAAGTGGTATTCTTTGTAAACCAATTTTTATGAAGGGACGTGTCTCTTATCCATTCAAGAGTCGCGGCCATTTGATTGGTAAGGTATAATAGGAAGATCCAAGATATCAATTCAGGATCATCGAATATGAGCTTTTATCAGAATCAGCAGATAGGAATTGATACTTATCATCAGCAAATAGGAGTTTTGGTGATCAGATCAAGCAAGCAGCAAATAAAAAGATTGCCTCTATACAAATATAAATTCTGTGATTATCATTTAATAATCAGAGCCATCTATTGACATTCTCAATAAAGTTGGATAATTACAATCCTGGCACAGATTAAGTCAAGAATAATATATCTCTCAAGGTCAGGATACATTTGTTATAATATAAATGACATATGTATATAATGATAGGATAGATATACTGAAAGTAAGGCCTGGGAAGAGATGAGGCATAATGAGGTGTTGAACATAATGGCTTGTAAAGGCCATTCTAGGATGACCACAAATGCGGCTAGAACCTCAGGAGGCCCTTACCTTGAGGAGCCAAGTAACCCGGTAGCAGTCTCTTCCCAAGGATTCGGAGGAAAGTGAGAATGGGAGAGGTAGTCACAAGCCGCCAAGTTGAGCTAGAGAGTTATGTAGAGTAACTTCTCTTAGACTTGGTGTAGACATGGCTCATGACAAGGACCCCCCTTCCTCTTACCCTTATTATGTGAAAGAATCTAGATACTCTTATATATCCTTTTATGTTTTTATATATGTTTGGTATGGGAATTTTCTAACTCATGTGCAAGTTCATCCATCAAGGATTATTGCAAAGCAAGGAATTACTTGACAAGAGAGGAGGGAACATTACACTTGGTTTTTGTCAAGTTCTTGTCCAACTATGGAAACACTATATTCCATTGCTGCTCCTACGGTCCAAATGCCGTCATCCACATACTCGGATCTGAAGACATCAAAACTCAGGTCATCTTGAAGCAACATGAAGACCTTTTGGACAAAGGATGATGTTATTGAAGTCGTGTCTCTAGACACTTAGTTTAATTTTAGTCATGCAATATGTAATCTTGTTTTGACACATTACATCTAAAGTTGAAAGATGTAATTACATGTGATCACATTACAAGTGAAAATAGATTAGGACTATAATGTGGAATAAGTCAGAATTAGTTGTATCTCTCCCTTCTTTTTCTCATAGCCTCTCCTCTATAAATATGAGGGAGCTCATTGTAAATAAGGATCTTTTGGCAATGCAACAAAACTCTGCCAGTTTGGGGAAGCAGTCTAAAATTTTGATTTTAAGGTCTAAATCAAATTGCAAATAAAAGAGCCAGTTTGCTTTCAATCTTTGTGTTGGAACAACTTGTTATGTGACGACATTATCCGAAGTTAATTGTGACTATTGTGGTGTCAACTAAAAGGGATTTAAACCCAATTTTGTAGTTTTGAGCTGTTCATTGAGTTTATAGATTATACTATGTTTTCAAACTTAATCTTGTAGTCTTTGAGCTGCTTATTGTGTTTGAAGCCAGTGTTATAAAGTCAAGCTAGAGATAACTTGTAGTCTTTGAGCTGCTTTTATCTTCTATATTTGTGTCATTAAGGTGTAGTGTATGTTGGAGTCTTTGAGCTACACATATATTCCACCTTTGTTCCTGAATTCACATAAGAAGTCATGGAAAGTCCTTAAGCTATTGTGAGCTTCTAGGTTACTAACTTTTCTAGATTGTATCTGAAAGACTGTAGTCAAGAAGGGTCATCTATTCTGAAGAAAGAGAATATGATGAAGGATAAAACACCTATTTTGAAGGAAGAGAAAATGGTGAAATTAACACCTTATTGATTAGCTTAGTGTACATAATCTTAGATCCTAGTTAGTGTTAGTTGTTTTCAGTAGCAATAAACAGGGGGAGCCTCCCCTTGCAAAATATTCACCCAACCCACCAAAGGTTTCTTGATATAATATACCAGAAGTGAACATGATTCAGCACATTCATATTTTGTATCCTATGCAGAGTCCTAAATTTTGATGTAAATTACAACATTTACAATTGAATACTTTTTTTCTGGATATGTTCATATTCTGTCACTATGCTCAATAATGGTAAGCTTCAGCACTATCACGGGTCCATTATAGATGTTTTTAATTTTAAGAAATGTCTCTGTTGATTAGTTGGCTCCAGTTTGTGAATCCATTTCAACTTTTAGTTTGTAGACATGCATTTGCAAGAAAATTAGTCATCCAGCATGCAAGAGGTGAAAGAGCTTAAGGGTAAAAGGGTCATACATAGACTCCTAAGTAGTAAAGTGATATATTTTGGGAAGAAAGAAGCTCTTGTGCCCAAATCTGAAGACTTTTTGGCAAAGGATGCATCCATACTGCCTTAATTAGGCCCAAGATGGTATGCAAGTAAGTCATCTCTTTCTATTTACTTCTGCTTAATTTATTTCAGCAATATTGAATTGCTGTTTGATTCCCACACTCTCAAATAATCATTTCACATTTTCAAAAGTTTCAGATTTCATTTTTACCAGTTTTCAGAGTTTTCATTTCATTAAATCGCTTTTATATTAAGACTCCACAGCAGATTCGGTAATGCCTGACTTCAGTTATCACTAGTTTTGGTTGAAGCTTCAAACCCAAGGTTATATTGGTCATTTCAGATTTTAAAATTTAAACTCTTAAGTTTTCAAAAACATATTTTGGTTCATAACAGTGGTATCAGAGCTCTTTCTTGGATCTTCGGGGAGAAGCTTTACCAATGGAACAAATTTTGGAAAGAGCAACTAACATGTTAGCCTCGTTGATGAATATCAAGAGCATGGAATCTTATAATAAAGAATCTCGTGATGAAAACTTTTCAGAATAATCTTTGTGAAGAATATCAAAGGACGATATAGTGGAGTTTAACAAATTAAGTCATGAGCAATAATGGAAATAGTTCAGTGACCAGACCATGACATTTTTATTGCAGGGTCTAGACCTCATTGACAAATGTTGTGAGCATGAGGCTTGACAATTGTTATTTTTGCTTTGCTTCCAATCTGAGCAGTTGAAGTTTTGGGTTTTTGCTGAGGGCACAAAAATCGAGGCAAGATCTAGTGGCCAACAAAAAATATGGGCACTTCAGAGAAAAATGGACCTCACCATTGCATTTGCAGCATCCCAAAACCTATAGATCAACAGTTTTTCATCAAAATCTGAGCAAGTGAGCATTTGGGTCTTTTCTTGAGGGCACTCTTTTTGACTTAAGATTTGGAGGTCAGCAAAACATCTGGGCACTTTGGGGGCAAAACAGACCTCATCATCATGCTCACAATGGCCAAAAACCTACAGATCAACTATTCATTTGCCAAAATCCAAGTTGTTGACATTTTTGGGCAATTTTTTGTGGGCACATTTTCCCAAAAAAATGTTTGTATAAATCCATACAGTCACTGATACAAGACCAGAGAATATTCCATCACCATCAAAGAATATTCCATCAGCAGGCACCAGCAGAATATTTTGTCAAAATATTCCAATAACAGAATATCCCATTTTAGGCCCCCCTTTTTTCCATTTTGACCTACCTTCAGTAAAACAACCATAACTTTTGCATACAAACTCAAAATCGTGCAAGCGAGATATTGCCAAAAGGCAAGTTCCAAGCCCAATCCAATGGTACTGGTCTGATTCTTGTCTTTGATCAAATTTGCTGCCATAGGCCTATGAAATCAGATCTTCAGTTTTGTGCTTTCAAGGCAATATCTTGCACATCCAGAATCCATTTTTCAAAAACAAGTAGGCATTGGAAAGCTGGTTATGTGCTCTACCCAAATCTACCATCCATTTTTCTAGAATTTGCACCAGCTACTAACAGATCTCAGTTTAGTTGATTTCTTGAGTTTGTCATTTCTAAACTTAAAAAGTTGCAAAAGGGTTGGTTTTTCTTGTTGTGGGGGGGTAGAATCATCATCTGTCATATTCACTTTGAAACTTTGATACATTACACACTCCAAACATTGAGGACATTCTTGAAGATCTTCAGTTCCTCTTTGATGGCAACTTGAGTTTTCCTGTCATCCCATCTTCAGTGCCTTCCAAGGTTGTTCATCAAGTATCTTCACAATGCTTTGGATTTACTTCAGTTGATTTGGCATCTTTATATTCAAACATGTGGACAGTTGAGCGGTCTTCCATGGCACACATCATGATACTATTCCTTCCATCTCCTTTAATGGAGTTGCTTATGCCTTGGCCATTGGATTTGTTTCTCCCTAAGGCAACGAACATGTTTTCTCACTCTTGGATCTTCATCAACATCCGTCCTCGAGCCTTCATCTTCGGCATTGGAGCTTCTCTCTTAGGGGGGGTAAATCATCTCTTCCTTTCTCTCCTATGGGGGGATCTTGATTTTACTTATGTGACTAATTCAGTATTTGGGGGACATCTTGAGTCCTTCATTCTTGTCATATGTACCTTTTCATTTTGTTTTCTCTCTTTTGGAGAAGAGTTTTCTCCCACTGGGTTTTTCTTCTTTTCTCTATTTGTGAGAGTTGCATTGGTTTGTACATGTATACCTAATTAGGCCTTATTGTCCAGACCCATTCATTCTTGCAACTTTACATTCATCCTTAGCTTTTTAGCTTCTCCCTAGGTTAATCTTAAAAGGGGTGTTGGAGTAATTAGGACATTATCTAATTATTTAACTAATTAGGTCCTTTAATTACTTTATTCATTTAAGCTAAACTTAGGTGCTTATTCCTTTTATTAAATCAGGCTAATAATAACTTAAGTTGTCTCATTAATCATGATAGTGACAATTGGCAATAGCTAATTTTAACTTAATTTAGGGTTTGCATCTAGGACATTCGTCCTTTCATAAGGATTCATTGATTTATTTGTAATATTATTCGTTTGTGTGTCAATATGAAGAATTCTCAGGTTGTTGACCATATGGTTCCTGCTTGATCTCCATTTTGCGACAGGTAGTGTGCTTGCAGATGATTCTTCGCTTCTAAGGTTGAATCATCAACTTCTACACAAGTCAGTAAACAAGGACATTAAAATCATCCAAAAACAAGTACAAGATTTCAGTATTGCAAAGGTCTTGATTGGGTGTCTAGGTTGCTGCATTTTCTGTCTAGGCTAAGACATCTTGAGTGAGTCTTCAAATTCAGTTTTATGTGTGTTTTAGTGCCCTTGCTAAACCCCATTGAAGAGTGATGTGAGATTTAGCTGCAAGAAAAAGATCACCATTTAGTTGGCTCTCTTCCCTTGGCTGCATCACTTGGTCAAGGGATCTAAATCAAATGGCACCCTGCAAGGTAAATATGCAGACTAAAAAAACTCTTTCATCAATTTTTCAATCTCAAAACCTTGCAGCCATTCAGAGAACTTGGCTTCAAATAGATAGGATAAGATAAATTTATAAATGTCCAACAAGAGACCACAAAAGGGGTCAAAGGGACTGCCAAGAACAACAAAAGGGACCAGCTCACAGCAGGGACACGAAATAGTGTCCTAACAAAGAAAGCAACAACGACCGAAACAATAACAAAGAGAAGGGCCCAAAAGAAAAAAACCCTCCAGAATGTCGCTAAGGGTTTTGAACAACTGTGAAGAACCTCAAAACTGAAGGACAGGCAATAGGGCCGGTCAGAACCCTTGGCTGCTTCGGAGTGGTCCTGGAAGAGGAAGGCCACTGATGATAGGAGCCTATACTGGGCCTCACAGATCTAGACCAAGGGGCGGGGCCAAGCTGACACTTGGTGTTGCGACCTAAGTGAAGTCTTCTGAAGAAGGAAGTAATGAGATGACCGAGCTGAGGCTGAGGCATTGCAGGATGTTGGTGCTGGAGTGTATGGTCCCGGAGCCTACTAGCTTCCTGAATATAAAGTGCAAGGCACCTCTGCTCTGTATATCTGAAGAAGGTGGAGAGTGACCACATCTCCTTGAAAAGGCAGAAGAACCTCCCTCTGATCTAGAAGTATAAAGGGCAGCGGAAGATGAAGTGCTCCTCTGACTCAACCTCTCTGATGCTGCAAAGCTGACAAATCCTGTGAACCTTGTCAATAAGATGGTCGGTCTCGCACCGGAGGCGATGCGAACCCGCTCTGAAAGAACGTAAGGGGATATGGAGGGAATGAGACCAATGGTGGGATAAGTAGGAAGGGCGGACAATGAGTTCGTCCTTCAGCTCCAAAAAGTTCTCCACATAAAAGGACATCTTAGGGCGAAGACCCCCGTGGGGTTTGACCCAAATAGTGTGAATGAACTGCCTGTATATGTCATCTTTGATGTACCTATTCAACTCTTGGCAAGGAGGATGAAGATGGGGGGAGGGGGGCATCAAGAGAATACTGGAAGGGAGGGAGGCGATCCATCTCAATCCCAATGTACCCAAGAAGGGCCGAAGCCTCAGTGAACCACCCACGAGCCCGACCAGAGGAGACACCAAAAGCAGCAATAGACTCTGAAGAGCAATAGGCAAGGTAAGGGTCTCTGTGAAGCCCACTCCCCGAGTCAGCAAAGCCCCGAAGGCGATGAAGGTAGAAGACCTCTTAATGTTGACACAATGAAACTAAACTTTAAGGCCTATTTTGGAGGAAGGAATATCTATATGAAAGGTAAGTTGATGCGTCATGGATTTGTCTGAACTCTTAACCACTAATAACATAGCTGAAGTTAAATCAATGATAGAAGGGTTGAAAGCTTGAAACTAGCATTGAAAAATTAGTGTGACTGATAAAATTGTAGGAGATACAATAGTCATAATAGTTTTATGGCGATGAAATGACATGCTTTGAGACTGATATTTGATGGCAGCAATTAAAATTACATTTTTCAAGTGAAAAACTGATACGACCATCCATTTATTCTGCCTATTGCATTCTGCAAGTTCAGTTGAATTGTTTCATACATTTGCTTAATGCCAGGCTACAGTCAACAAAATTATGGATGCCGACACTGCTAGCTTTCTTGGCTGGTCAGGTCAGAAATATAGACATATGAAACCCAAATTGTTCTTCTGACAGAATTTCTCGGTATCTGCACAAGGGTCCTTTAGTGTGTATATATGTACTTTGGCTCACCTTCAGCTCAATGGAAATATATTTTATCTAAAAGAATTGTTCTTGTCAAGCATTCAATTTTTGTGCTGTAAATGAACACGACACTATTAGTACTGTTTTTGCCTACGTTACCCGGGGACGCGTTTCCGGCCCTTAGACTGGGGTTTCGGAAACGGGGACGGTTTCGGGGACGGGGGGACGGCAGGAAACGTTTCCCAGCCGTCCCCACCTAGGCAAAAAATTAGGAAACGCGTCCCCTAAAATGGGAAACGGTCAACGGGTTTCGGAAACCCGTTGACCGTCCCGGGGACGGTTTGAGGTTTCCCAAAATAATGTTGAAACAAAAAAAATTAAAAAAATAGTATTTTTTAATTTTTTTAAATTTTTGCCCATTCATGGGCCCACACCGGCGTTAAAATCATTAATAATAATAATAAAAATTAAAATAAGTTATAAGTTTTAAAGTCTATAACATATGTATATAAGTTTATAATATTATATTTTATATGTTTATAAGTTTTATAATATTATAAAACTTAAAAATTAG
>MU225923.1:1687511-1711291 GCA_018584345.1 Thuja plicata
AGAATTCGCATAACCCTATTCCAATTTTTAATTTTGGAACCAAACAGGGAATTGAACATTTTGGGAATTCGGAAATGCCAATTCCCGTTCAATTCCAATTCCACCCCTCAACCAAACGGGCCCTAGACTTTGGAGTGCAGGCTTTCACCATCAAGCCAACTCAATCTTTACACTTCAAAAGAGTTCTGAAAAGTATTTATTGTGGGAACAATTTTTATTTTTTTTGGGGGGGTTGAGGTGCATAAATATTTATTATATAAGGATATAAGTGGGCAAAAATATAATGGAAGAAAGTTTGGTAATATATGAATGGTTAAAATTTAATGATATTATCAAAAGAAAAGTGAAATGTATTAGAAATTGTGTTATTTTGTATTTATATTATAGACAATTTGATTTGAAAGTAGATTGATTTTAATAAAGATAGTTTCTTTAAATGATTTATTAATTGGTATTTATATTAGTTTCTTTAAATGATTTATTAATTGGTATTTAATATAAATGATTTTATTTACTAATATAAAATGGTGTGTTTTTAATAGTTTTAAATTTTTAGCTTTTTTAAATCAAATTGTGTAGATATAGAAATTGAAGCAAAGAAAGTGGGGGAAGGAAAAAATGAAGTATAAAGGGGACTATAGAACTCAAGTCAATGGTAGATTGTCTAACTTAGCATTCCATACAAATATTTTATGTTCAATAATCCTTAAGTTGATCAAGCCAAAAAGAGAAGACAAAGATGTCTTTGAGATGGGAATCTAGAATCTAAATATAAAGTAGACACTCAAAAATGGACAACTTGTGAACTCGCATTTAATCCTAATTATTTTTCTATTGATTAAACGATTCTTTAATTGTTTAATTAATCATCTTAATGTTGTTATGTCCTAATCTTTTCATCATTTAATCATTTCCTTAATTTATCTTAACTAATTGGTCTTTATTAGTTAATTAAGTTCAATTTCTAAATTCCTATAGTTTAAATAATTATCAATAATTATTTAAATTAGTTAATTATTTCTTCTTAATTAAATTAATAACCCAAAATTAATTTAATGTTATTTCTCACTAATTTCTATTTAATTTCACTCTATTTTTGAATGAATTATGCTTTCTTCTAAATTAAATTTTTAATTCATTTTAATTCCAAAATCTTCCAAAAATCAGAAAAAAAAATAAAAAAATTCATGAGGAATTTTGAATTCTGAAAATCAAAAAGAACTTTAAATCAATAAAAATATTTAATTGTCCTCGTTCTTTTAATCAAAAAATGAATTGGATTTTGGAAATTGATTTTCTCCAAAATTGAAATATATTATCCT
The DNA here is from genome assembly GCA_018584345.1 of Thuja plicata. NCBI lineage: Eukaryota > Viridiplantae > Streptophyta > Pinopsida > Cupressales > Cupressaceae > Thuja > Thuja plicata. The sequence continues at coordinate 1,688,834 of MU225923.1, forward strand.
CTTTCTTTTTCTCTTCGAAATTGGAATGTCTTCATCTTCACTCCATCTCTAATTATCTCATTCATCCAATCATGCTTTCACACAATCAATCTCAATCGTCGATCAGTCTGAAATCTTTATTTAAACCCTCTTCAAACCCATTTGAAGGATCCTAATTTTGAATTTCTGATAGCACAATCTGTATGCAAGTTTTTCTATGTGATCAATATACCATCATTCTATCACAAGTTCTTGAATCTTCCAAGTCATAAGCATTGCCAATATCAACTCTGAACATCATGGTAGGAATAACAGTCCACAAGCACAACTGAGATGGGGGGTGAATCAGTTGTGATATAGATTATTAAACTGTAAACTTTATAAACCAAAACTCAATGCAAATGATAACATAGTAAATGCCAACACAATAACACAATCCTTGTTGTCGAGGAAGCCCTGTTAAAGGTAAAACCTTGATGGGAATTGGCACCCACAAATGATGTAATGAGAGTATAGTATCCCTGTTAAAAGATTTAGCCATGTTATGAGCCTATTACAACATTATAGTACATAGTCCCTGTTAAAAGACAGACCCTGTTAGGAGTCAAGAGTAACAGTGGGCTCACTACCCAGGCACACTGCCCAAACAAGGTTAAGGCCACCCTCAAGGATTAACAATCTGAACAAGTGTATATATGTAATCCAGTGAATTGTCTGATAGCAATTGTCTTTGCTTGGTCAGTTCCAATGAAGTACTATAATCACAAACTCTGCTCTACATCCAGCAGGCAATCAAGTTTCGCAGCTTCCACACTTCTATGTCTTCCAATTACCTTCTCATCATACCTCTATCACTACTTCTTTTCAAAAGAAAAGATCTCTCATATATACCCTATTACAATAATTGATTAGGTCGGCCAATTAAGCTTTCCTAATATACAAATAATTATTTAACCCCTTGCTAAGATACACAAGGTACCAAAAACAAATAAACATCAATTACAATATATCAAGTATACTCCAAGATCTGCAATCCATGCTCACAATCCATAATACACGCTACATCTCTAAAGTCAGCCACAAATAGGTGTAGGATTTGAGAGATACAACCCCACAGAACGCCAAGAAAATCTGCATGCAAATAACCTGTTACATGAGAGAAGAAGAAAGAGGAAAATGAAGAACTCATAAGTTACTCAAAATGTGAGAGCAAAATTATAATCTGAGTTAATGAAAAAAGAATTACAGGGTTCAACCTATAAAGGTGAACAAAATCCTAAAGCCTAAAAAAGCTAGGTTGCACATTAATAATTAATAAAAGAATTAATTATTAATGCACCTAAGAGAAAGCTTAAGCACTAAAAAGTAGTAACTTAACTAATTAAATCAATATGATTTAATTAATGAGGAAACTAATGATTACTCTAACACCCCCCTTAAGCTAAGCATTGGGGGTAAGCTAACCTAGCATAGCTATGAAAGTAGGAAAAGGGTCCTGGCAACAAGGCCTGATCAGGTACCCAATACAAGGAAATCTCTGTAAACCAGAGACAAAGAAGAAAACCAAGTGGAAAAAACCCCTCTCCAAAAAGAGATAAAAAAATGCAGAAAAGAAATGGCTCAAGAGACTCTCTCAAGACCATAAGTACAAACACCCCCCCATGAGAGAGGGATGAGACACCAAAGTCCCCCCAGAATGAAGAAACTCCTGTCACAATGGTAGATGCCTAATGTAGAATCCAAAAGGAGATCCTGATGCGGCAAATGATATTCCTCCCCTTGGGAAGAAACAGATCCAAAGGACAGTGTCGAAGAAACCCTGTGAAGAGTGATGAACCAATCTAACTCAAAATGTGTGTCATGATCGGATGCTAAAGAATCTCTTTGTCTGAATTGAAACAAATGATGTCAAATCCAAACTGATGTGGAGAATCCTGAAATGCAACCACTGAATACACTGATAATGGTGGGCGAATAGTGATAACCTGACTGTCAAGGTAGAGGAGATGAATGTCCTCAAAATAATCCTCCAAATCTGCAATATAAGACTCAAAAAACAAGAAAGATATGTCTGCAACATAAGAGTCCAAAGTATCTATGTCTGGAAGATGTATGATTCCCTACTGCACAGAATCAAGAGCAACATGAGATGGTGATGAAGTCTCAGTCTGAAGAGTGGGAACTGTGAGACAAGCCTCTGATCCATCAGAACATGTAAGGGTGTCTAAATACTCAAGCCCCTCTAAAGTATCATGATCAAAGGGTGTATTCTCTCTCCAAGAAATGGGTATGAGACAATCTGAAGTAGGATTCTCTAGTAATGGAGAGAGATTAGGGTCTCCATAGATCTCCCAAAAATGTGTCCAAAGTGGGTGAGGAAAATCAATGTCCGATATAGCCAACACAGTGTCATGATCAATACTAGACAATATAATTCCTACTATATGATCTCTAATAATATCCCATGCTAATTTTCCCTCTGAAGTGGTTGGTTTAGGTATGAGATCATACAAATAAGGCAAAAAATTAAGCCACCTACAATGTGTAAGTATACCATTTGCCCATGACTCATAATTACCCTGTTCCAAAATAACAACTAAAGGGTGAGTAGAAAAACCCATGATAACTCTTCTAAATGAAAAAAACTGAGAAATTTGACCTTACTGCATTTAGATCAAAAACTGGTGCAGTGAGAAGGGAAATAGAAGCTGCAACTTTGAAGCTAAAAATAGGTACTCAAATAGCTCAGTGTGTGTCTAAAACTTGCACGGTGGTATCCGGCTTGGAAAGAGCTTTGCGTCGATATCTCGTTTTCTAAAAAATGATACTGTATGCTCAAGTTATGGCTAAAAAACCAACATCACCTCCGAAAACAAGCTCTCTGGAAAAACCCAGTCCTAGGAAAAAAATTGATGGTCAAATGCACATCACCAAGCTAACTTGTCAGAAAAAAATTTCGGTGCCGAAAAATTTTGAACTTGGCCATAAAATGACGTCAGCAGTCGGAATGTTGACGTCACGGCTGCTGGTGGCTCGTGGGCAGCGCTCAAGCGGCGGCGGCGTAGGGGCCGGGCGGCGATGGTGTGGCGGTGGCTCCCTAGCGGCATTGTGGAGGTGGTCAGGTGGCGCACTCTGCCTGCGCCTAAAAATCCCTAGAAAATGCTTTTTTTTTAATTTTATTTTTATTTTTCATCTCGAAAAACATGTTGTATGGCCTAGGAGTGAGAAAAAAATTCCCAGAGGCTACTGTGGCCAAATATGGCAAACTTTATATGAAAAATTGATCTCTCGGGCCTTTTGAGCATGATGGTGGTGTCCATTTTTGCTCAAAGTGCTCCAGAAAAAAGTGCCTCTTCCAGATTGAAGAAGAAACCCTAGAAAAGATGTGGTTTTTGCCCTCGAATCATGGCTTCAAAATCTCTAGAACAGGCAGCAGTAGTGTGGCTCTGATACCATGTAGGATTTGAGAGATACAAATCCACAGAACGCCAAGAATACCTGCATGCAAATAACCTGGTACAGGAGAGAAGAAGAAAGAGGAAAACGAAGAACTCAGAAGTTACTCAAAATGTGAGAGCAAAATTATAATCTGAGTTAATGAAAAAAGACTTACAAGGTTCAACCTATAAAGGTGAACAAAACCCTAAAGCCTAAAAAATCTAGGTTGCACATTAATAATTAATGAAAGAATTAATTATTAATGCACCTAAGAGAAATCTTAAGCACTAAAGAGTAATAACTTAACTAATTAAATCGACGTGATTTAATTAATGAGAAAACTAATGATTACTCTAATAATAGATCTTCTCTAGAATACACGCCATAGCTGACATCACCAACAATCTCACGATTATCGATGAACAAAGAACATTCCTCAATATGTCTTCTATCATCCCTTAAGCTCACATAACCGGAATCATCTTCGCCTGTAAGATATACCCAAAACATAAAGACCTGCGCTGTCAAGCATCACTATCACAGTCCAGAAACCAGTCTTCACTAAAACATTTATAACATCTCCAATATGAAATATTAATCCAAGCGACCTTAGGAATAAGGTCAGCACACATCCTTCTTCATATCCTTATCTCGATCATTTTGATTCATCTGTACAGTGTTTGTACACTTCTGTCAGCCATCATGCAATAGTAATAACCAATATGTTCACTCCACATAAACATATGTTGACATTAGTGACAAAACATGAATGCCAACAACATCAGTAGTACCCAAATCTGATATCATCCAACACACCATTCAAAGCATCCTTTTAAGAGAAGAAGAGAGAACCAACAGAAGTTTTGAATACATCAATTTGCATTTATTATGTTTATGATTTATGATGTTTTTTGTTATTTTGTTGTTTGTTGGGCTTTATGTGGATTAATAGTTTGATTAATTTTATAGTTTGGTGATACTAACCTTCATCTTGAGCTTGTGCAGATTTCCCCTATATACATTTTGGTGAACCTGACGTGAATCAACAGCTAACGGATACCTTGTAGACGACCAAAAGAGTTTTTAGTCTCAGTCGTATGGCTGAGATTTATTTAATTCTATTTTTATTAACTATGTTTTGTTATTTCACAAATGTTTGTCTAATTTCGCAATTGCCTATTTATTACTGCATTTGACCCTTTTATTTTTGTGATTGATCTTGGTTATTTCGCAATTGTTAAAGTAATTTCGTAGTTGTTTTTTGGCATATTTATGTCTACAGGTTTCTGACAATCTTGCAGGTTTTCGCAATTGATAAAGTTATTTCGCAACTGCCAGAATTATTTTGCATTCGACAGGAATATTTTGCAACTGACAGAATAATTTTGCAATTGGTGTGTTTTTGTGCTTTTTTATGTTTTTAGGGTTTTTGGCTAATCCTGACATTCTTTCTTTCTATTTTTTCTCGATTTCTGTGTAGAATAGACAGATGACATATGGTGAGAAAGATTGTTAGGCATACTCCAGGGTTTCGATCGTGAAAAGAACTCAATCAAAGGATTGGTCACTATCAAAGTCAACAAAAGATAGTCATAGCAATCATAATAAAAAATGAGCACGAGGCCTTCAAGAAGCATATCGATTCTCTTAAAGGTTTTCAAGTTAAATATAATCTACCTTTGAGTATCTGCAACCTTAGTAATCTAGGCAATCCTGAATCACATTTTTGCTTAACCATTAATCATTTATGGTAACTTGTGGTCGCCAAAGAGAAAAAATATTCTTGTCAAAGACCTCATTGCTCTAATTTTTTTCTTGTAGAGGGAGAGGGCTTGAAACACAAAACAATCAAGTAATTCATTTCTTTATTTCGTGCTTTTTTGCTTGTGTGAGTCATAAAAACATCTAAATTTGGGGCTTTAAAATGAATGTGTGTTTATTGTGTCTGGGAGAAGCAGTCTTGGTAGGAGAGTATTCTCTCACCCCTTGAGGATGATCAAAAATATAGACCCTCGATTTTCATCCATTACTTTTATGTATTCACCTTTAGAGAGCCCATAGTTTGAGGAAACAATCTTGTGGGAATGACTCAAGTGGGAACAAGGCAAAAGCCAGCCTCTTTCAGCCCACTATAATCATATACCTTCTTGAGATTAAATTATTTAAGGGAAAATATATCTTGTGCCTGGTCTCCTCTAGGATCTATAGGATCTAAATAGTGTTTACGCTACCACGAGGCCTTGTATGATTCGTAAGATATCTTTGAATGGATGCACTTACTAGAATCCATAGAGTAGTAGTTACTGAGTTCACCTCCAAAAACTTCATAATCTTTGTGCAGGGAGGGGGGATATTCTCTCCTGAAGACACTCACCATATATATCCCCTTGAGAGTTTTTAAGTTTATAATACGACATTAGAGGTCTCATTCTGTAGTCTCCTTTGACTGTATTCTTCATAGCTCTTGCAAAGGAAAAAACACGGGCGCTCTTTCAGGGGTGACACTATTGTGTGAGCCAAAGGGAAATCAAGCCGTGGGAAAAGGTTTTGACTAATAATTTTATTCCTTAGGGTAAGCTTGTTTTTATTGTCTCTATCTATGCTTTACAAGTGGAAATCAAGTCTTTTTCAGGACTAAAGAACATACACTATATGTTTAGAAATAAAGACAAAGACAAGTATTTTTTGTGTGTTTGATGTGTGTTCCAAGGAAACATTTTCAAATTTTCAAACTGAGTCAACCATGGTAAATGTCTAGGAGGTCAACAACCTACAGTTTCACAAATAGAATGATCAGAATTCTCAGATTTTCACCAAAATAGCAAATTGTTCGAACAAATCTAGTTGTATGTCACTTTTATGTGTGCTTTGTCGTAATTACCTGTATTGTTTCTCAATCACCTATGCATTGCCTCAATTGAATTGTTTATTGTTGCATTTGATATGTTTATTGCCACAATTACCTATGCATTTTCGTAATTGACCTTGCAATTTTCCACAATCGTCTGTTTATTGTTGCAATTGACCAAAACAACAATGCAACCTTTCTGTCAAAACAATCATGTGTCCTCTGTCAAAATGTTGCATTTTATCAGTCCAGAACATTAGAAAGTCTTTTGTGTCATGTGAAGGATCAACGTGTATATTTTAGGAGCCAACAAAGATTCAGTGAAATCTCAAACATCTAGGAATACCCCTCTTTTTCAGTTTAGTTGTTATTTAGCATTGGTATTTCAATAGTTTGGATTAGATTATCTTGATCTCATTATCTCAGTTACATTTCTCATCATGATTCTATAATGACTCTGTATCATCTAAGGCAAGATTCAAATCATATCTCATCATTATCAATCTCTGATATATCAAGAGAAGTTAAATAGGAACTAGAACTCTCTTAGGGAGGTTGTCCCTCTTGTTGTTTTTACGTCACTCATCTTGGTTAAATCCTGGATAACACAATGTTATTTATACCTTATAGGGGACCGACTACTAGGTCACGAACTATAAATCAATATGAGGAATCATATGTCAATCCATTCCCTCCATGGGAAGTGATGACATAAGTTTTTCCATTAGTATATAAACAGAAACAGTTTTGAACCATCGGTTACACTACACTGAAAGTCAGATTTCAGTTCAAACCGAAAGTGCTAAGAATAGATAAACCCGACGACACAAGTTTTGTAGTGTAAACCAAAAGTGCAACCTGAAGATTATACAAAGGAAACCAACAAGCAGGTTACACTATAAACCGATAGAGCAGAAACAGAGGAACCCAACAGACAGTTCAACAAAGGAACACCGAAAGTCAGTTATATCCTGAGAAAAGTTTATCTGACTTCCATGTCAGATAAAACACTCATGTTCTATATTTAGAGTTTTGATTTGTTTTTAAAACCATTTCTTGAGGAACAAGAAACACAGTTGTAATTGTTTTAATCAGTCTAACTAATTTATTTTTTGACTAAAAGAGGCGTAAAATTTTTATTGAAAGCCAAAGAGAACAAAACAACAAAGAGCTCTAAGGAGCCATATCCTGAACAACAAGTTGATCCATCTTATGAGATAAATCAGGGGGAAGGAGGCTCTGGTCAACAATAATCCAGCCCTGCCCATGCTCAGAAGCCCATTTAGCAAGGCAGTCAGCAACACCATTCCACTCACGGGGGATATAAGTAAAAGTAACAGAGTCAAGAGACCTGCACAACTGGAGAATTTGCTTAATAACCAAAGTCAGCTGTCAGCAAACCTCAGAAAGATCTTGTCTATTTAGTAAATTCACAATAACTTGTGAATCAGCTTCACAGATAATACTACACCATCCATGCAAGCAACAATGCTCCATAGCCACCAGGATGGCGACGACCTCCATGAGATTGTTGGTATGAACTCCTTTGTGAATAGAAAAAAGAAACTAGACATCTCCAAAACTACTGCGCCCAACTCCCCCAATACCAGCAGGACTAGGATTCCCCTGGGAGGAGCCATCAGTGTTGATTTTAATAACTCCAGGCAGAGGAGGAGTCCAACGCCCCTCGCGATTAACCGGCTGAAAATGATATTTGGCTCTACTACCATAGCTGTGGGTAGCTGACAGAGGAGCCCCACCATGGAGATGAAAGGAGAGGCGAGCGTAAATATCCACATCTCCAGGATCCAAAGCACCCATACCCTCAAACTTTGTCATAACAGTCTCATGGAGGGAATGAACAATTTTCCCCCACATGTGCAAGACTCCAAACTTAACATCCAGAAAGATTCTCCTGCTCCTTTCTAGCCAAACATGCCAAAGAATGAAGGAAGGGCCAATAGCCCAAGCACCCTATAGAAAGGAGGACTTAGAAGGAGGATGCCCCAATCTAACCCAAAACTTAGACATAGAAGAAACATGCCAGCACGGGCGGCCCCACCCAAACCACCAAAAGTGCCAAATCTGCTTTACAAAGGAGCATTGAAAGAAGAGGTGTGAAATTGACTCCTCACCATCACAACAAAGCACACAGATAGAGGGTCCATGGAAGCCATGCTTACAAAGATTATCCCAAGTGAGGCAGCAATTGTGAACCACCAACCAGAGGAAAAATTGACACTTGGGCCAAGAGAGGGAGTTCAATACTTGCTTCCACCAATGCACCTCAACATCACCGAACAATAGCCTAGAAAGCTCAAAGTACCCTGAAGAGACAGAATACTTGCCAGAAGAAGCACCTCCCCAAGCCAAAACATCAGGTTCCTGTAATGAGTTGCAATCCCTAGAGGCAAGTATTTGAGAAAGCTCCCTCTGATCCCGCGCTGAGCCTCCTAGCGGCCAATCAGAAGAATTCTTCCATCTATAACCAACAGCGAGGCCCAGATTGCAGGCCTCTTTGTAATGAGCCACCTTATCCTAGCCAGCATGAAGGAAAGAATCACAAAGAGCCTGCAGGTGTGGATGAGAGATCAAAAGAGGAGGATTGCCATTCCAAGAGTCACTCCAGAACAGAGCCTCAGAGACTCTATTACAAATCTAGAAAAGGCGATGCTTCACTAAGTGGGCACCTTTCTTGAGGGTAGTCCACACCATAGAGCCGCAACCATCCAAAGGAAACCTTGGAATATTAGAAGGATCAACTCCAGGGAGATACTTGTGCGACAAGATGCGAGCCCAGAGCTGAGACTGGCTGGAGCACCAATGCCAATAAAGTTTGGTAGCAAGAGCTTGACCACTCAAGATAGCAGAAGGAAGACCCAGACCTCCCTCCATCTTGGGCCTATAGACAGTATCCCAATTAATAAGGCTCCATTTAGAATATTGCAGGTTCCCGCTCCAAAGAAACTACCGAGAAAGGGCATCAAATGCTTTAAGAAAGTAAACAGGGGCTGCCTGAACCATGCTTCTATCAGTAGGAAGAGAGTGAATCATAGATTGGAGGAGAGTCACCCTTCCAGCCGTAGAGAGCCATATATGAGTCCAATGATTAATCTTATGTCACAACTTATCAAGAAGGTTCTGCCAAAAGAGCCTGGGTTGTCTTCCCACCACAATAGGGATGCCCAGGTAAGTCAGAGGGAGAGACTAAATCTGAAATCAGAGGATATCAACAATCCTCTGTTGAATAGGCCCAGAAGTATTGAAGAAATAAATGGAGGACTTATGGTCATTGATTTTCTGGCCGGAAGCATCCAAATAAGTATCTAAGGTGATCCTAAAAGCTTTAGCTTCCCGAATCTGAGCTCTACTTGCAAGAGCAGTATCATCCACAAACTGGAGATGAGAAAGATTGGGCAAACCGTTTCCCCATTGCCAGCCTTGTATCACATTTTGGGAAACTTGATATTTAATAAATCTGCCAAGGCCCTCCGCCATAATAATAAACAGGTACAGAGAAAGAGGATCCCCTTGTCAAAGACCCTGAGAGGCCCCAAATAACTTAGAGGGTGCACCGTTGAGAAGCACCAAGAAGGAGGGAGAAGTAACACAACTCAGAATCCAACTCACCCATTCCAAACTAAAGCCAAAAGCAAGAAGAGTTTTTCGTAAAAAACCCCATTTAACTCTATCATAGGCCTTAGCCATATCCAACTTGATGAACATAGAATGCTCTTTAGAGACATACATAGAGTGGATGGCTTCAGAGGCAATAACCACTCCATCAAGGATTTGTTTCCTAGCAACAAAACCTCCTTGCTCTTCAGAGATAATTAGGGGGAGCCAAACTTTAAGTCTTTCAGCAATTAACTTAGTAATGACTTTATAGACCACATTACAAAGAGTGATAGACCAGAAGAAGTTGAGTTGATTAGCCCCTTCTTTTTTTGGAATAAGAACAAGGAAAGTAGCATTCAAAGCTCTGAGCATCTGTTTGTTAGAAAAAGATTCTTGAACCACAGCTAAAAGGTCCTGATTAATAATATCCCAAAATTTCTAAAAAAAATCAACCGGAAACCCATCGGGCCCAGGAGCCTTTCCCTTCCTCATGCTGAAGAACACATCCTCCAGTTTCGACAGGGAGATCAGCCTCATAAGAGAATCATTCATCTTCGTGGTCACAAGAGAGGGAATACAAGATAGGATAGTATTCTCCTCAATATCAGCGGGAGGAGAGTCATCATAGAAAAGAGCAGATTAGAACCGAATAGCTTCTCTGGACACAGCATGTGAGGAAGTGAAGTGGAGGCCATTAGCATTGACAAGAGAAGAAATGTAACTCTAATTTTGGCGGCCCTGAACAGATTTATGAAAGAAAGCAGTGTTCTTGTCCCCTTCCTGAAGCCAATCAATCCTAGCCTTCTGCTTCCAATAAATTTCTTCTCTGAGATCCCACTCAGCTAAGTCCTTGGAGGTCTGGGACTCCTCTATGCAAAGGGCTTCTAAGAAGCCAAGGTCACAGATCTGCCTGGTAATGACTGCTAGATGATCTTGAGCCCTCTTCTTCATGGTGTGAATATTACCAAAGCAAGTCCTATTCCAGTTTTTCAGCTTTCTTTTGACATACTGAAGTTTTTTAGAAAAAGAGAACATAGCAGTGCCAAATGTTGGGCCACCATCTCTCCACAAATGAACCATGAAATCATGAAGAGAAGAGTCACGAAGCCACATTAACTAAAACTTAAAAGGGGGATTCTAGGGAATAGAGACACAACTAGCAGAGAGCTTGATAGGTCAGTGATCAGAACCCCTCTAATCCACAATTTCAGAAGAGAGTGAGAGAATACCACTATTCCAATAGCAGGAAATGAGAAATCTATCCAGACGTTCTGAAATGGCATCATCCCCAACCCTTCTATTATTCCATGTAAAGAGCCCATTACAAGGTAGAACATCAAAAAGATGTAAGAGATCCATATTTTCCCGAAGTAGATCAGAAGAGGGCCCCAGACGAGAAAGACCTCCTCATTTCTCCTCCAAGCACACAACATAATTGAAGTCTCCACCTAAAATCCAAGCCAACAAAGGATGACAACTTTGAACATGCTGAATATGCGCCCAGAGCCTTATCTTTCCAGGGAGATCAACAGGAGCATACACATTAGTGACCATAATCAATTCCCCCATCTCCAAGCAAGAGGCAACCATAGAAAGAGAAGAATGACAAGATAGCCACCAAAGAGGGGTAATTTTCCTGGGGTCCCAACAAATAGCCAAGTCACCAGAGCTCCCTTGGGAACCAATACATTGACATTGACCAAAATACCAAATATTTGGAGAATAACTGACCATGGAATCCACTGAAAGTTTAGTCTCCTGAATACAAAGGATGTCCGGGGAATGCTCCACCACCAAATCATGAATAGATTTTTGTCTAGGGATGCTATTCAACCCCCTAACATTTCATGAGAGAATGATCATTGAGTGGAGTGAGGAAAATGTGCATCCATGGGTTTGACAACCCCCGACTCTACCAATAAATCCCCTGTAAGAAAATTTTTCTCTTGATCCCTCTTGCGGCCACTTTTGAAGGAGTAACAAAAGAGACTTTCTTAAACTGTCTTTGCATCAAATCCAATGCAAGAGAAGATCCTTTTCCTTTCCCAGATGTAAACACATCTTTAACCAAATCTGCTAGGAGGATGTCATTATCTTGTGGAATAGGGGAAACACCAGGGCACCAGATTTCGGTCCAATAGACATATCACATGACTGCTGGACAACATTCACCTAGTGCATAAGAGAGGAATCTTGGATAGGAGTCTCCTTATCAGCAACTATTGCATCAGACATAATACTTGGAGGAATACCTTCTTCTAAAGCCATATTATCTAGCACCTCAAAGCGGTTAAAACCTCCCTCTGCTTGCCTATCTAGGAAGGGCCTCTTCTGCCCTCTCCCCTTAGCTTGGCTCTGAGCAGGAATGAAGTCGTCCTTGTCAGGAACTATAGCATTAACCTGGGCTTTCCCCTTATTTGTAGAATTCATCTGGGCTTTCCCTTTTCCTACAAAGCCAGACTGAGCCTTTCCTTTTCCTACATGTTCATTTTGAGCTTTGTCTTTTCCATCAGTATCCATCTTAAGGTCTGAGGAGGAAGAAGATCCCCCAGGGCCTCCACTGGGCCTCTTAGAAGCTTGGGGGCACATACGCTGGAGATGACCATATTCATGGCATAATCAACAATAGAAAGGTAAAGACTCACAGTCTAATTGTTGTACCCAGGACGATGAGCCAAGACACATTTCCAGAGAATCTGGCAATGGGTTATTCAAATCAATTTCAACACAAATGTAGGAAAAAGAGATAACCTTTTTGTCGAGGGATTGATGTGTGATGGCAGTAGGCATCCCCAGCAAAGAAGCTATTTGATGCAGGATTTCCTCCCTCCAAAACTCAAGAGGCAGGCACGACAGGCGAACCCACAAAAGATCCTTTGAAGGGAGATCCTCCGCAGAATTGAACCATGTATGCCAGGTTTTGACAAACAACCCGACTCAGTTGTAAAAATATGGGCCACCCTCAAAGACATGATCCTGATTAGACATGCAAGAGAATACCACGATGAAGTAGCTATTCCCTGCTAACATAATGTCCATATCGCCATCTATTTTCCACGAGCGATGGATCCAGGCTTCAAGAGCAAACAAAGAGATTCAGATCCCAAGAAACTTGCAGATTAAAGCATGCTTAGTCCAGTACTCGAAATCTTCCAGAACTGCCTCTGGAGGAATGACCAAAATAGGGCGATCTTGACTACAAGGTAAACAAACATTAACCTTTTTTAACTTCAAGCTCTCCCCAACAAAATTCGAAGCCTGCGGTTGCGAATTAATCCCAAAAGAAGCTCCGTGAGAAGCCATAACCCCAGCAATCGTCAAAGTAGAGGATGATCCACATACAACCATTAGAACTCAGAGCTAAGAACACCCTTGCAAGAAAAACACACCAACACTCCACACACAAAAAACCCCAGCCCCAACAGCAGAAACAGGCAAGAGAAGAAACACTGAGAAAGACCCGCAGCAAACGGTAGCAGGCAGCAGACCCACCCTACGCAGAAGCAGTCCAATAGAAAAAAGAGCTAGGGAACGAAGGCCCTAGATCACACCCAGCCTCCTCTCAGCGAGCATCATTTCCATCACTCCAAAAGAAGCAACTCACACATAGATCAATCAGTCTAACTAATTAATAACATGCAGACTAGGAGGTCAAGGTCAAGTTGTAAACCTTTGATCATAGAGTTAAGTTTGTTATACGTGAAACTTTATTAGGTCAATCTATTGTATAAATAGATGTTGTAATCATTCATTTAAGATGGATGAGAGGATGATTATATCCAACGAGCACATCTATGGATCAGACTAAGAGTTTCAAGAAGCAGAACAACAAAAGATGAATTTGGTTATCAAGAACTAAGAACCAAGGCTACCGAGCAACATAGGTATTAATCAATCACATTAGGTGATACTTTGTACATGTAATCCTGAATGTATCTGTAATCAGCAATTGTAGATTTCATACACTTAGGTCAATAAGTATTTTTGTCTACATTCTAACAAGTGTAGCAATTAGAAGAAATACTTTCAAGAAAGGTGGATTTAACAATCCTATTGTAAATCTCTTACCCAAGTGCACACTAAATAGTGTTGCTTAAGCTCTTAATAGAGTAGACCTTAACCAGTCTCCACATAATACTCCTAATAGGGTAGATCATCAGAAGTGATCAAATTGAAAGCCTTAACCGGCCCCTTCCAATCTGTAGATAGTGAAGTTTTTGTGGGTGCCATCCCCACCGCAGTTTTTACCTTCTAACAAGGGTTTTTTGTGTTACCATATCTTGTGTTATGTGTTGTTACATTTCATGAATGCTTCTATGAATGTTTACATGTTTGTTAATTTTATGAATTGATATATCTTACACAAAAATAGTATAGAACAGATGGTTGGTTATACAATTGATTACACAATGGATAAAGGTTAAAAGATATAAAAGTTTTAGAGGTACTGATTCACCCCTCCCCTCTCAGTACATACTTCCCATTATTTCCAACAATTGGTATCAGAGCTAGATTTCTTATTTGGAAATTTTAAAGACTTAAGAGAAAAGATCATACAATGGAGAAGTACAGGCTTGACAAGAGTATTGAGAATCAGAAGCTAGAAATTCATATCTTCTTTGAACAATATAAAGAAGATAGAATCAAGATGAGATAGTTCCTAGATGAAAAAAATATTATGGCATCTCGTTGTAATAAAAAATATTACCAAGAAGAAGAGATACCAGATCTATTTGAGTCTTCGGGATCTATTACAAGCAAAGCATCAGACACATTAGAAGAAAGCATCACAAGTCTAAATGAAATCAATCAACACCTGGCTGGATAAGTGAAATCTCTACAAATCGGTCAAGAGACATAGATGGTAAGAATGATTGATGTCATGAACAATGCTAGACAAGCTGAGCAAGAGAGAATACTAGCTATTGATGCTAGAAGGAAGATTACTGAAAAGATACAAGAGAAAGAGTCAGAAATACAAAGACTGGCAGAACACCATCATGAGATTACAAATCAGATTATTCTTATGAGTCAAGAGGCAAACAAAATGAATACATAACTCATTGAAAGAATAGAAGCCATCGGTGAGCTAAGAGAAGAAAATGAAAAGCTGAAACATGAAGTAAGAATTCAACAACAACATAATGAAATAATCAAGAGAGCTTAAGAAAGCAACAAAAGGATGGATGATTTTCTTGATGAACAAAGAAGAGTCAACAACAATGCCAAACTAGGGTATACCAAAAATAAAGAATCACCAAACCAAGCTGATCCAAAGAATGTCTATGCAAATCCAAGACAAAGAAAGCTGACATGCAATCACTGTGGAAGGCAAGGCCACACATCAAATGTTTGCAGGAGAAAAATGAAAGGTATTCATAAATCCACATCTTCATTCATATAAATTTGTTATAAATGTAACAAGAAAGGACAAAAAGCATATGAATGTAAATCTGAGGTGAAACAACCAAAGAAGGAAACCTACATGGAAAAATACTGTCCTACTTGCAAAATGCATGGGCACACATCTCTTGAATGCGGGAAGAAGAAAAAGCAAGCATGGAAGCCTAAAGGTCAAGAAATTGCCTATCAACCGAAAAGATTCGGCTACCAATATGTTTGGGATTACAACACATGGGAAAACTGCACAACATGTGGAAGATTTGGTCACATAGCTGCAAACTGTATGTGACAATGGACAAGAAATTCTAGGAGCTGGACTAAACCCAGAATGGCGTGTCTACACTGTCATAAATTTGGTCATCTGAGAAAAGACTATAGAGACCAAATGACAGAGACCAACACCTTTGCCAATGGAAACACCATTGAAGACATCAAGAAGATGAGAAACAAAATGTGGAGGAAAGCTACAAACACTGATGAAGCTGGACTGAGAAATGCAAATGGTGACACCTTATCCAATGGATATGGTGACATTACCACCCCCACCTAAGCAGAACAAGTAAGTATGGAAATGCATTATACCAAGTTACATTTTACATCAGTTCCATTATACATTGATGAAATGCCAAACTAGCATAATTAAAGATGCACTATGATATTACTTGTTACAATTATATAAATTCAATCTCATCGGTCAATACATACCAAAATACATCGATGTACATACAAAGCTAAGTTGTCTAGACTTACCGAGAATCATTGGTTAACACATAAAGGCTAAGTCGCTAGTTCAAACCGAGATCCATCAATAATCATGTGAGTTGACAATGTTGTCTTCGCCACACACCAAAATCTGTCGGTGAATGTAACAAGTTAACAAATGCCCCAAAGCATCACATTATCACCAAGAATTTTATTGTGTATCACCCGAATAATCCATCTTCACACACCGAGAAGTGGTTGAGCATTAATGACTCGACTTAGGGCAAAAGTCTATAAATAGATGACGGAAGGGTTTCATTTTCACCAAGCGATTAGAGCGAAGCGACAAGAATGAAACCAAAGCACAAAGTGACAACATTGTAGAGCAAATCCAACCTGGTTCACAACACTCCAAACAAATTCCTAACAGCTACAAAGGTTGAAGTAAGTAATAGAGATAACCGAGAACTCTACTTTTCATTCATGAAAAAGCCCTAATTTTATAAACGATGGCAACTACATCTAGAACCTCAAAGATCAAGAATGATAAGAGGAATAAGGTCAAATTAATCAAGAATTCAACATGTGGGGAACCTAAGTATAAGATATGTCTCGAGGTTACATCACAACTCGACAATGCTGGTGCATTCTCTAGAATACCAACTAGGGTTTTGCTCGTCGAAGACATGCGAGCATATATACACTGCAAGATCGCAAAAATAGGCGACCTGGAAATTTAGCAAGCTTTCAAGAAGATTTGCAATGATGATGGCACTATCAAGGAAGAGCACAAACACATTGAAGTAAAAGGGCTCATAAATGCCCTATGGTTCCTGAAGGAGTTCAAGACCAAATGGATTCAGTTAGTACTAAGCAGGATACGTAACCAAAAACTATGGATAGATGAGCCTAAACTGATAACCAGGGATGTTATACATGCTATCACCGGTTATCCAATAACTGATAAGGTAAAGGAATTAAAGCACCCGCCTAAAGGTGAAATTGAGAAGAACACAAGAGAAACATGGGATGGAATAGGAATTAAGGTATCCACCATCACTGATGATGAACTAAAATTTGGAGCATGTGTCTTAGGATACAAGTTCTTTTATGCCAGCAAGATGAACAATATTGCATCCGGAGCAGTGGATACAACATACAAGATTGTCAAGAAAGGAGTACAGTTGGATCTGTCAGAACTTCTACTTAGGAAATTAGAAGAGAACATGAAAACAATAAAAAATGCAAAGTCAAATTCATGTAAGTTTGGTTCACTTATCATGTGCATATTCTTCTATTTCCAAGAATCTTTCCCATCTATAGGAAATGTCATATGGGACACTACAAGACCAGTGACCATACAAATTAGTGAGTTCATAAAATCACTAGGAGACAATTTTGAATCAGTAATGGATGAATATTTTGCTGGATTCAAAGATAGAATGCAGGAAAGAATGAGAATTCCAGAGCATTTAGTAGAAAAATACAAGACTAAAATATGTTTTATGGTGGACACTGACTACACCTACATAAAGCCAGTTATACCAAGGAAAATATGGCTAGCACCACTTGATTATGAGGTGAGCATAGATCAAGCATCAAATGGTATTGAGGCATTGATTAATGAACCATTGGATAAATCACAACCTAAGTTTGGAACTTGTGAGGAGGCCAAAGAAAGGATCAAAATTGGCTTAGTTGTGAAGAATATTGACAGGGAGAAAGACAAGATGGTCAAGAACTTGAAGAAAAAGATATCGGTGAATGAAGAGGAAACTGAACAGAAAGAAGAAACCGAGGGACAGTCACCCGTCGGTGAAGCTGAGAAGGAGAGTGAATCAGAGTCCATAGGGTTTGATACACCACTACCTCCACCAGCAAAGAAGCCTAGGACTATTGTTGCAACTAGGACCATGAGTCAGACAACAAAGGATGCAAGTCCTTCACCAATAAAGAAACGTCAAGTAAGGACCTACAAAAAAAAACCTCAAACCAAACATACCAAAGCACCGAAGAGGAGAAGGAAATTAATCCTAACCAAGGAAGATATCAAAGATACTCAGGAGGATGAATATGTCCAAAAAGAAAAGAATAAGATTCCTCAAACCATTGACGAGGTATGTGCTTCAATTATCAAATCAGGAATAGTCAATGATCAAAAGATTAAGAAATGGCTAACATTGGATCCCGAGGATCAAAATAAAATAGAAGAGGAAATTATCAAAATGACGTGTATATTCAAATATCTTCCAATATAATTGGAAGATAATATGCCAAAAGAACTTCATGATAGATTATCGGCAAGATGGACTTTTTCTTTACACTCTGAAAAAGAGATTAGGGAAAGAGCCCTAGTATCTGTCATGCCTCTCGAATCTAAAATGGAGTAGATTGAAGAAGTAATGAAGAAACACTCCACTAAGTTCTCACCAAAGTTAAGAGCCTATCAAGTACTTCAAGGACATCTACTTGAACTAGACAGGAAGAGTGAGGCTAAATGAAGAAAGATACTTGATATTCCTAAAAAGGATACAAGTCCTGAGCCACAAGTAGCTCTTACTGAAAATCAACAGAACAAAGATGATCATGCTAAATAGAGTGCCGAACGAATTATTATAACTGATGAAGATGTCACAACAATAGAATTGGACAAAGAAGAATTGAACACAACATGCAACAAGGATATGGACATTGCAGATGAAACATGGCCGGACAATACAATTATTGATATTACCAGAGGAGATCCTGCAGATGAGATACATAAAGATGAAGATGTCACTATTGTCAAGGACCAAACCAACGAACATGACACTACAATAGATTTAGCGTAGGTAGACACACCAGGATAGATACCATTGTTGATACAAGCTATCAACATTATCTCGAAAAAGGAGAAGTTACCTAAGAAGGAAACAAGCATACTCAAGAATAAGGGTAATGATGAACAAAAAGATACATCTGATGAAAAGAAGGAAAGAACTGATGAATAGGTAGTCATAGTTGGAGAACATAAAGATGGAGATCACACCGAAAAAGGTGCACCATTGAAAGATACATATGAAGTGCAAAAAGAGAAAGGTGAACAAGATAAGACAGTTGATACCACTCCTAAGAACATTGAAGGATATGTTGTAGATACACCGAAGGTAGATAAGGAGACATCCTCAGACAACTGACAGGCAAACACCGAGCAGCAAGAAAAAGGTACAACACCATAGAAGCCATCAAGTAGCACATCATACCAAGCAGAGAAGCTGGCTATGGTTTAACATACAGGTGCATCACAAAAGAAGAAGAAGAAAACCAAGAAGAATAAGTTGGAGGTCACACTTAATGAGATCATAGAAATACCAAAGTGTGATCCAACTACTTTAGATTTTGAATCACTCCAAGAATATGGGGAAATTTGTCAATGGAAAGCTTTGCAAGAAAAGCTTAAAAAGAAGCATCGAGACTCCTTAGTACTGGAGACCACACGGGATACCTTAAACTAGATAGTTCCTAACATAGATGTTGATCACAATGCCCCCATTCTGGATCAACTTGTCATTCTCACCAACGCCTTCAAAACACAGAATGTGGATGCAGAAAAGGCGATTGAGGAATGAGCAAAACAAAAGTTCCAATATAAACTGACAGAAAATAAGGTAAAGTTTTTACAATTAACAAATTAATTAGATCCACTCATTACTAGAGTTGTTTCCTTAATTCAAAAGCTATGCACTTTGGAGAAATTCACAAAAGATAATAATGATAAGATTGCAAAGATCGATTCTGATCTAAATGCAAGTGCTCAAAGTCTAACCACAGATGGAAATACAATAAAATTGCATTATGAGAAGATAATTGAAATCAAACGGTTAAGACAAGAACTTTGGGGAGTATAATCACAGTTTTGAGAAGAGGTTACCAAAATACAGGCTCTACTTTTACCGATCCTCACACTTCTGTAACAACACATAAGTTCTGCAAGATAGCTAATTGCCACCCCTGAGATGTCTGTAGCAGACAAAATCTACGACATGCATGCTAGGATCACACTAGAGCACATGAATCTTGAGCATTTAAAGGAGAAATGGGAGAAGATTATGGAGGAAATGCAGACCTCTCACTCTCATATTTTTGATAAGCTATAGGTATACACCTTTGCCCTTACTATCAAAAAAGGGGGAAAAGGAAAATGATATGTACAAAGCATATAGTAAAAAGGGGAAAAGGAAGAGATAGTATAAAGACAAGTGTACATGCACATATACTATACTATATCGACATATGCATAGGGGGAGTCATGAAATTACTAAGTAATACACATGGTGTACATACTATAAATCTTTAGTATTTTGCACATATCAGTTTTTGATACTAATGTCAAATGGGGAGATTGATGACATAAGTTTATGCAAAGAGAAATAGTTTTGAATCGTCAGTTACACTACACCGAAAGTCAGGTTTCAGTTCAGACCAAAAGTGCTAAGAATAGAGAAACTTGACGACACAAGTTTTGCACTATAAACCAAAAGTGCAACCCAAAGATGATACAGAGGAAACTGACAAGCAGGTTACACTATAAACTGACAGAGCATAAATAGAGGAAATTGACAGATAATTCAACAAAGGAACACTAAAAGATAGTTAAACTGATTTTAGAGCAAATCGAGCATTAGACACTGAAAGTCAGTTATATCCCAAGAAAAGTGGATCTGACTTCCACGTCAGATAAAATAATCATACTCTATATTTAGATTTTTGATTTGTTTTTAAAACCATTTCTTGAGGAACAAGAAACACAATTGTAATTGTTTTAATCAGTCTGTCTGATTAATAACATGCAGACTAGGAGATCAAGGTCAAGTTGTAAACCTTTGATCATAGAGTTAAGTTTGTTATATGTGAAACTTTATTAGGTCAATATATTGTATAAATAGATGTTGTAATCATTCATTTAAGATGGATGAGAGGATGATTGTAGCCAACGAGCACATCTATGGATCAGATTGAGTTTCAAGAAGCAGAACACCAAAAGATGAATTTGGTTATCAAGAACCAAGAACCAAGGCTACCGAGCAACATATGTATTAATCAATCACATTAGGTGATACTTTGTACATGTAATCCTGAATGGATCTATAATTGGCAATTGTAGATTGCATGCACTCAGGTCAATAAGTATTTTTGTCTACATTCTAACAAGTGTAGCAAATAGAAGAAATCCTTTCAAGAAAGGTGGATTTAACAATCCTATTGTAAATTTTTTAACCGAGTGCACACTAAATAGTGTTTCTAAAGCTCTTAACAAAGTAGACCTTAACTAGTCCCCACATAATACTCCTAATAGGGTAGATCATTAGAAGTGATCAAATTGTAAGCCTTACCTGACCCCTTCCAATCTACAGATAGTAAAGTTTTTGTGGGTGTCATCCCCACCGCAGTTTTTACCTTCTAATAGGGATTTTCTGTGTTACCATATCTTGTTTTATGTGTTGTTACATTTCATGAATGTTGGAGGCATTATATTCTACCATTAGTATAATTAGAGAAAAACATGATCTACACCATCGGTTTACTCTACACCGACAGATAAGGCACAACACTATCCGATGCCAAGGTTACCCGACAAACACTGTTAAGTGTTACCCGATGAAAAAAAGGTAAACGATACCCAACGAGTAACAACAATGCTACCTGATAGTATAGAAAATAGAGGAACCCGACAGATACAGGGAACCCGACGAATAGTTCAGTCAAGCAATGCTAATAGACTGCAAGTTCAAACTGACAACCAAGAACTGACAGTCAGTTACATCCTGAAAAAGTGGATCTGACTTTCCACGTCAGATAAATCACTGAAGTTGTATTTATAACTTCTTGATTTGTTTTTAAATCCATTGTGTGCGGAGGAAGCAATGTAATCGTTATTGTTTTAATTGGTTTTACTATTTTAAAACATGCAAACTAAAGATCAAGGTCAAGTTGTAAACCTTGGATATGAGAGTTAACATTGTAAATCATGAATTCCAAGATAGGTCAATACTTGTATAAATAGGTGCTCAATCTATTGAGAATAGTTGTTGTTCAAAAAGGGATAGTAGCCACAAAGAGAAACTAAATACCAGACAGAGAATTCATGCAAAAGAACACAAACAGAATCAAATCAGTTTTCAAGAATAGAACAGAGGCTATCGACAAGCAGAGAAAAGGTATTCATCAATCACTTAAGGTGATATTATTGTTCAGGTTTAAAATTGTCACCCTAACTCAGGCATTAGGGCTACAAGACAATTTTATCCTAACCATGGAAACCTCTCCTAGCTGTGGGTAGGCTATGAGTGAAGAGGAGTCTCCAGATTCTAGGCCGGTTCCTATAAAATATGGTATATCACTTCCTGATTGAAACTGGGATGAGAAAAGGGAAAAGAGATTTTAACTAGTCTTGCATATTGGAAAGGTGATACACCAAGGATAATCAGACT
>MU225923.1:1719069-1747819 GCA_018584345.1 Thuja plicata
ATTAGACTATGAGATCAATATTGATCTAGCTACAAGTGCAATTGAGGCACTGCTCAATGAGCCCATTGATAAGAAACAACCAAGGTTTGGAACATATGAGGAGGCCAAATCTAAGATAAAACATGGCCTAGAAGTCAAGAAGACTATAAAAAAGAAAGATAAAATGATTAAGAATCTCAAGAAGATTCTATCGATCTCAGAAGAAGAGCAAGATCAACAGGAGGAAACTGATGAACAGGGAACCATCGGTGAAGAACTAGAAGAAAGGAAATCAGATACAGAGGCTACTAAATCTGATACACCTCCATCTCCACCTCCTATAAAGAAGCAAAGAAAACAAAATCAAACTGCTGCTATCGATACCACACCACTTAAGAAAGGTCAAGTAAGGACCTATATAAGGAAGCAGCCAACAAAAAGAATAAGACAACAACCTGTCAAAACCACACCACCAAAGAAGAGAAAAAGGTTTGTTAGGACACAAGCTGACTTGGATGACACCAAAGATGATGAACCAGATGTAGTAAAGAAGAACTTCAGAACCAAACGATAGATGAAGTTGCCAAATCAATTGCTACCCATAGCACAATGACTGATAAAAAGATCAGGCACTGGGATACACTAAATCTAGAGGATCAGAATAAAATACAGGAAGCAATCATAAAATCAATGATTAAAAACAAGTATGCCCCTATTGAATTTATAAATAAAATACCTGAAGAGCTAGGTAAAAGGGTATACCAACAGTGGTCATATGCCTTGCAAACAGAAAGAGAAACAAGCAAAAGAGTTCTTGTGAGATTGATGCCTCCTAAATCCAAATTTGAAGAGATACAAGAAGTACTAAACAAACACTCAAGTAAATTTATAGCCAAAATAAGGGCTTACAAAGTACTAGAGAACAAGTTTATAGAACTGGATTCAATGACAAAAACCAAATGGAGACATCTCCTAGATCTACCGACAGAGTCAACAAGTGTTGAGAAGCATTTACTTCTCACAAACACACCTCACAAAGAAGAGGAGACAGATAATGCAAGTCCTCGGGATATTGCTCTGGACAATCAAGAAAGTGATGATGAGCCTATTAACTTAGATACAGGCATGGATGATAATATCCAAGATATCACTCGCTATGATTCCGACAATGATCCAAAGAAGAAAGATGATGTGATATTTATCACACTTAAAGATCAACAAAGCCATCAAGTACTGAAGACATCAGATGGAAAGATAGTTGACATTGTTGATGAAAAAATGTAGGACACGTCAATCATGCACCCAATAGTGCAAGACCCTGCACAAGATATACAAAAGGATGAGGATGTCACTGTTGACAAGGCACTAACTGACAAGTAGGACACCCATACTAACAAAGCCCAAGCAACAACTCAAAGTAACATGCTTGTCCTAATTAAGGAAATAAACATACTAGAGGGCAATGAGGGATCAAATGAGAAAGAAAGAGTGATGAGATTGAAAATAAATTTGGAGCACATTCTGCAGAAACACCCAAGGTTAATGAAGAGACATCTTCACATAACCGACAGGTGCCCACAGAGTAGAAAACACAAGATGCATCATCGACAAAACCTTCCCCAAGCAATTCAAAACAAACAAATGAACTAGCTATGGTAGTTCATACATCTGCATCCCCTCAAATCTCAAAGAAGAAGAAAGGAAAGAATAAAAATCTAGTAACTCTGGATGAAATCATTGAGATTCCAATCTGTGATCCAAGAAAATTGGATCTAACAGCATTGACAAAATATGCAAAGCTATGTGAGAGAAAATCCATTCAAGACAAGTTGAAAAGAGTGGTAAAAGAGGCCAAGGTACTGGAAGTAGCTAGAAATATACTTCAAGAAATTGTACCAAACAAATATTGATCAACAAAATCCAATCATTGATCAACTGGTCACACTCATAGATGCAATCACATCTCAGAATATAGATGTTGAGAAGACAATGGAAGAGAGACTTGAACAAAAGTATGAATTCAAGCTCGCAGAGAAGATAAGCCAGGAAGTTGCACTGAAAAAGGTCAAGCTGTCTGAATTGGTAAGTACAATTGACCCAATTTTATTAGAATTTTTTACCTTAATTAAGAAATTGTGCACTTTAGATCAGCTCACTAAGGAGTATATCGAAAATATAGCAAAAATAGATGTTGATCTTCAGTCCAATGCACAAAATCTAGCCACCACCGAAGAAGCACTTAATTTACACAATCAACAAATCATACAGGCTCGGAAATAGAGACAAGACATTCAGTTTGTAGAGATGAAGTATAGAGATGAGGTTAATGAGATCAAAGTTAAGCTCTTACCGACACTTACACTCCTGCAACAAAACATGACACAGGCAAGTACTCTAATTGCCACCCCTGAAATGTCTATCCTAGAGAGTATTTATGATATGCATGCCAGACTAGAGCTACAACACATGGCCCTAGAACAGTTGAGAGAACATTGGGACAAACTAATGGAAGATATCAAAATTACCCATTCTAATATATTTGACACATTGTAAGTTACACATTTTTGTCACAATTTTGGCATATTGTAAGTTGTATGTTTTCGTCATCAGTATCAAAGAAATGGGGGATTTAATATGTACATCACCTCAGTTAAAGGAGGAAATCATATGTATAGTGGAAGAAAGGGAAAATAATGTACACTCAGAGAATAAATAGTATACATGTACATATACATACACTATACCGATGCACACAGTAAGGGGGAGTCATATTATGACAAGGATATAAACATGGTGCAATAATTTTAGTATTATGCACATATTAGTTTTTTATACTAATGTCAAAGGGGGAGATTGAAGGCATTATATTTTTCCATTAGTATACTTAGAGAAAAACATGATTTTCACCATCGGTTCACTCTACACTAACAGACAGGGCACAACACTATCTGATGCCAAGGTTACCCGACAAACACTGTTAAGTATTACCCAATGACAAAAGGTAAATGATACCCGATGAGTAACAACAGTGCTACCTAAGAGTATAGAAAAGAGAGGAACCTGACAGATATAGGGAACCCGATGAACAGTTTAGTCAAGGAACACTGACAGACTGCAAGTTCAAACCGACAACCAAGAACCGACAGTCAGTTAAATCTCGCAAAAAGTGGATCTGACTTTCCACGTTAGATAAATCACTGAAGTTGTATTTATAACTTCTTGATTTTTTTTTAAATCCATAATGTGCGGAGGAAGTAATGTAATCATTATTGTTTTAATTAGTTTTACTATTTTAAAACATGCAAACTAAAGATCAAGGTCAAGTTGTAAACCTTGGATCTGAGAGTTAACATTGTAAATCGTGAATTCCAAGATAGGTCAATACTTATATAAATAGGTGCTCAATCCATTGAGAATAGTTGTTGTTCAAAAAGGGATAGTAGCCATGAAGAGCAACTAATGACCAGACAAAAAATTCATGCAGAAGAACACAAACAAAATCAAATCAATTTTAAAGAACAGAACAAAGGCTACCGAAAATCAAAGAAAAGGTATTCATCAATCACTTAAGGTGATATTATTATTGTAAAGGCTTTAATGGATCTATAAATTAGCAATAGTAGATTGCATACAGTCAGGTCAACATTTGTACTCATTCTAACAAGTGTAGTACACTAATGAAATCCTTTCAAGAAAGGTGGGCTTAACCGTCCTATAGTAAATCTCATAACTAAGTGCACACTTAAATCAATGTTGCTAATGCTCTTAACAGAGTAGATCTTAACAGGTCTCCACCTTAATACTCTTAACAATGTAGATCATCAGAAGTGATCAAATTGTAAGCCTTAACTGGCTCCCTTCCATTCTGCAGATAGTGAATTTTTGTGGGTGCCATCCCCCCCGCAGTTTTTACTTCCTAACAGGAGTTTTTTGTGATACCATATCTTGTGTTATGTGTTTGTCAATTTCATGAATGTTTCTATGAATGATTGAAAACTATTAAAGATTGTGAACAAACATTAGATACATAAGAAAGAATAATAGTAATGGTTGGTAAATCAGAATTGAATGATTACTAATGATAAATTGAGTAAGGTGCTAAAAGTTTTAGAGGTACTGATTCACCCCTCCCCTCTTAGTAATACTTCCCATTAATTCCAACAAATGCTTCTATGAATGTTTACATGTTTGTTAGGTTTATGAATTGGTATATCTTACACAAAGATAGTATAGAACAAATGATTGGTTATACAATTGATTACACAATAGATAAAGGTTAAAAGAGATAAAAAAAAATTAGAGGTATTTATTCACCCCTTCCCTCTCAGTACATACTTCCCATTATTTCCAACAGGGAAGAAGAACTAGAGATTAATCCTTTACGCATATGGATCCTTCTCTATACACTGAAAATGTCCCTGAAACTTCACATGTCTCACGTAGACCAGCTATGTTTCAGAATGTCAGAGAAGAACATAGAACAAGATGACTATTCTTCACAATTTATAGATGTTGTAGTGGAAAAAAAAACATGAGTGATTCTTAGTAGTGTTATTATACAAAGGAGTCAAACTTCCTTCTAGGTTTGATGTATCCACGATATGGCCAGAAAATCCATTAGCAGGTCATAACACAACGGGGAATTCTCAATTTGATCATGTCATATCCCATATAATGTATATTCCACTATCAAAACAAATAGTAACATCACAAGTAACATCTGCACAAATTAGTTCTTCAACTCAGGCTAGTTCACCTTCTACCCAAAACACGACAAGTGCTCAAATGAGTCCATAAATAGTCTCTGGTTCATCTCAGGCAATGACAACATTTCCTTTCACATCAAGTGCTCAGGTTGCAACATCAAAAACTCAAACAAATTATAACATGTTCACATCACAATATATCCCTATTGGATTTGGGTTTAGCTTATCATAACAAACATGATCAATATTTGTTGGTCTTACTAGTCAAGGTCCTCCAAGGGTTAAGTCTTTGTTCTAAAAAAGGTCTCAGTAGCTACAATCACAACAAAAACCCAGGACTCAGTATGTACCTCAGCCTCAACAAACACATATGTTTGGAAATCAATATCACATCCTTAGAAGATCATATATTCCAACACAAGTTTTTCAAAGACAAAGTTTTGTTCCAGGTACCAGACAACAATTTCGTGTTGGAAATATTTCTCAATCTCAAGATGACCTTCTGATACAACAAGTGAAAACTTTGAAAACTCAGTTCTTGGAAATCCAAAATCAGGGACAAACTAAGTCTTATACTCTAGAGGACTTATACCCTTATCCTTTTGATCACTCACTGAACATGCCTCTGTTTCCTGCACACTTTGCAGTACCTAAATTTGACAAGTATAGAGGAAACACTAATCATGTTGAGCACAATAGGGAGTTCTTTTCTAACTGCATCAAGGTCACACATGATGAAGCATATCCCATGCGACTATTCTCCTAGAGTTTAGTCAGACCAGTAATGGAATGGTTTTCTCATCTACCTCATGTTATTCAATCTTGGGGTGAACTAGTTGAAAGCTTCATTGCTCACTTCCATCATGACCTAGAATTCAAGATCAACATCAAGGAGCTATGTGATATCAAGCAAAAGGAAGGTGATTCCTTCTCCAAATTCCTACAAAGATGGAGAAGTGTAGCTAATACAATCCCATATGATGTTCCTGAAGAAGACCTCGTAGTTATGCTTGTCGATAACCTTGTCCCAGACATGGCATTTACTACAGAATTGTAACTTGCTCCAAATTTCAAATAATTAATCAAATGAGGAATTCAATGTGAGAAAAATATGATCAAGAGTGGGATCCTTATTGATCCTAACCAATCAAATCCCACCAAAATTTCTAACGATAAATCTAAGTGGTGGAATAAAAATAAGAATGTTACCAATGATGGCGTCACTGATGTTAAGATTGTCAACTATGTGCAACCCAAGGTCTCATTGCAAGTGGCATCAATACCAAGTCAAACCCTGGTAGCACATAAAGCCTTGGAAAATCCTCAAATTCAAGGGTCAAACAACCAAACAGATAACCTAACACAATCCCAACCTAATTCTCTACATCAACAAAGGACTCCTTTTCTAAAACATGAATATACACCCTTAAGGGAACCACTTGAATAAACACTCAAGAAGTTACTCCAAATTAATCTCATCACATTACCTAAGATAAGAAAAGTTAAGCATGGTGTTGTTAAACCTAAGGCATGGAATGACAATGATTTTTGTGAATATCATCGCATTAAGGGTCATAAGACATCAAACTGTTATTGATTGAAGAATGTCATCCAAGACTTAATTGAACAACATGTAATTTATGTCACCAATGTTCAAACTAAAGGAAACACAGATCACACAATCTTCAAAGATCCTTTGCAAAATCATAATAAAGGTATGACTCCCGCATCTGGTGGACACTCAAAATAGGTCAACTATACCTACTCCTCCTCTGATAACATGATAAATTGAATTAACCATGTTGAATGCCAGATTGAAACCATTACTATCAGATATAATAACTCCAAGTGCGCAGTCACAACCCACTACTCCAAGGTTGTCATATAGGGGGCACCTTCTACTTCACTTGCACCTACTGCATAATCTCCTAATCCATAGCACACTTTGGTGGATCAGATCAAGCATAATCCCTCTCAAATCTCAATCTTCAAACTATTATGAATATCGTTGAAGCATAAACAAGCTCTCCAAAATGCAGCTATCCCAAGGGACATATCTCCTAAGAACCTCCAAACTATGGTCAATTACATTGCCTCCAACAAGTATGCCACCTTTACTGGCCATGATGTTCCTTCACATTAACCTCTACACAATGATCATTTACATTTGCTTGTCCAAGTGCATAAACATACAATTAGATGGGTCCTCATTGATGGCGGGGTTGGATTAAACATATGTACTCTCAAAATAATAAAAACCTTGGGATATTGAGAATCAAGCATTGATATAACCAGACGCATCAATATCAGAGCATATGATGAAGATGAAAGATCATCCATAGGTGTCCTTATTTTACCAGTCAAAATAGGGCTAGTAGTGAAGAGCACTCCATTTCAAATCCTATATCTTAAACATGGATACAATATGTTATTGGGCAGACCACAGATCCATGAAATTCAAGTTGTATTGTCTACCTATCATCAATGTATCAAGTTTCCATATAAAGGTACATAAATCATTATAGAAGGATATCCAAACCCCTTCCAATATTGTAACAACCTAAGGGGTAGTACAGAGAACCAAGTACCATTAAATCAAGAACCAAGTGTTCCTTCTACTCCTAGTCTGATTCCCAAAGACATACCAAGGATGGGAATTAAAATATTAGTCCAAGATAAAGGATGCGGTGAGTATCACTTTAAGGAAGCCTTTAACATTACTAAAATGCCTATCACCAAGATCCTTTGGTTTCCCAAGAACTATAGAAAAGCCATAACCACTTGTTTTTAAATGCCCACCTACAACATTTCTTAAATGGGGTGACTTAAGTGATGAAAATCCATTTGATCATGATATCAACACATTGTTGTATCAAGACCCCCATGAAGTACCATTAGTACAGTTACCTTTGGATCAATATGGACCATGATACACCATGTTACAACTGTTTGGATATAGTGGAACCATAGGATTAGGGATAACACAACATGGAATAATAGAGTTATCATTTTCACTTACTCAAAGGAACAAAAGGGGACTTGGTTATGACCAATCTAAAATAAGGGTGGTCCTTCAAGGTGTTCAAGAAACCATCAATCCAAACTAGGGAAAAAATCACGAACATTCCCAAATCACCAACATACTTCCACAAACGTTGCTACAAGAATTGGAAACCACAATCTCTAAATTGTCCCTTGAACATGATATCCCCGATTATGTGGAAAATGAGATACCTTATGAGAAATCTAGCTTGATTAATTCTCACGAGTATGAGTGGGAATCCCTTCACGACTCTAAGTTTGACACCCCTAGATATTCCCCTCAACACACTAGCACCATGAACATAAATGACATCTTTGAAATCATGAACCTAGAGGATGAACCTTGTATTGGTAAAGAAGTTGATGTACACTCCTTAGATGGTGTGGCTACTTCCCATTCAATATTTATCAGAACTATGACTACAATTCTATTTTCCCAAACTGAGTCATCTTCCAACACTGACCTTGATTTAGTCCACCCTAAGTTAGTCGACTGTGTTCAACAAGGACACATGGACATATATATTTTTGAAAATGATGAAGCAATTGCAAAATTTATAGGTCTTTGAGAAGGAATACCATCAAGAGATCACAAGCCTGGGTTTTATTTTGATTTGGACAGATTTGCATACTTTGGGGAGGCAACTTCTCTTTCTAGTAAAAAAAAGTAAAAAGGAAAAGGAAAAAAGAAAGGTCATCAAGTGAAAACTAAAAGGCACTTCTTGACTGTGAAAAAAGTAAAAATAAAGACATATTTCCTGGTGAAAACCTTTCTGAGATGCCAAAGATGAAAAGTTGGAACCCCTCCCCTTAGATGAGGAGAAATCAATATTATTAACAGAAGACATTGTTAAAATTAAATTAGGGGAGGAAATCCATCCTAAGAAGATCTATCTCGCAAAATCTCTCTCACTTGAGGAAAGGGAGAAATTTATTGACTTCTTCAAAGAAAGGCAAGTAAATTTTGCTTGGTCATATGCTGACATGTCAGGTCTTGATCTAGAGCTAGTACTATGTCGCTTACCACTGCTACCAAATGTGAAGCCATTCAAATAAAAGTTATGAAATATGCATCCACATATTGCCTTGTTGGTTAAAGTTGAGCTGAAGAAACTTCTAGATGTTAGTTTGATAAGACCCATCCCCTATGTGAACTAGATATCTAGTCTTGTGCTAGTTATAAAACATTGTGGTCAATTCGTACATGCACAGATTTTAGGGACTTGAACAAGACTTGTCCCAAAGATGATTTTCCCCTACCAAACATTGATATTATAGTTGATTTGATAACATGACATGGAATTTTATATCTAATGGATGGATTCTTAGGATATAATCAAATCAAGATAGCTCCTAAAAATCAACATAAAATTGCATTCACTTGTGCTTGGGGAACATATTGTCAAAAGGCAATGTCATTTGGTATAAAAAATGTAGGTGCTACTTGCCAAAGATAAATGAAAATGATCTTTCATGACATGATCCATAAAACCATGGAAGATTATGTGGATGATGTATTAGCAAAATTAAAACTTAGAAAGACACATCTGCAAGTATTGGGACCTATTTTTGATAGGCTCGAAGAATGCAGGTTCTGCTAAACCCAAAGAAGTGTGCTTTTGGAGTCACATCTGGAAAACTCCTTGGATTTATAGTTTCATACAGAGGCATTGAAGTAGATCCTGAGAAATTAAAAGAAACATTAGACATGCTTCCTCCTACGAATCTAAAGAAACTTAGAGGACTTCAAGGAAGGTGACAATCCATCAGGAGATTCATAGCACATTTTGCACATAAGTGTCATCCATTTCAACACCTGTTGCATAAAGGAGTGACTTTTGTATGGACAAAACAACGTGAATGAGCTTTCCAAATTTTCAAGAACTATTTGTTTGGTTCTCCAGTATTAGTTCCACCAACTCCTAGGGTAAACCACTTATGCCATACATTTCATCAATAGATTCAGCACTAGGCACTCTCTTAGCACAACATTATGACAAATGAAAAGAGAGAGCAATTAACTATATAAGTCGAATGTTGGTTGGGTATGAGTTGAACTATTCTTCAATCAAGAAAGCATGTCTGGCAGATGTCTTTTCCTCTCAAAAGTTGAGACAATACATTCTCAATCATCAAACAAATATCATAGTGCACATAGACCCACTCAAGTATCTATTAAGTAAAGTAGCCTTAGCTAGGAGAATCGCCAAATGGGTCATTATCTTAAGAAAGTATGATATTGAGTATGTGGATTTCAAGGATACAAAAGGAGAATTCATTGCCAACCAACTAGTAGAAGCACTTATCCTAGATCATCAACCTATAGTCTCAGAATTCCCCGATGAAGCAATTTTCACCATGGAAGCATCAACAATAGAAGTCTGAAAGTTATTCTTTGACAGATGTAATACCAGCCATGGTGTAGGAGCAAGAATAATACTCATCACTCCACAAGGGGATGCAATTCCTAAGTATTTCTAACTCAATTTTCATGTACCAATAATATAGCTGAGTATGAAGCTCTAATCATTAGATTAAAAATGTATATACAATGGAGGATAAAGAACTTGAAATTTATGGTGATTCCCATTTGGTTATCAGTCAAGTCAACAATGATTATATGACCAAAGATGAAAAAATTGTCTCATACAAACAACTGATGTACAAACTTGGCGCTTATTTTCACTACATTATATTTAAACAAGTTCCAAGGGTTCAAAACAAAGCCCCAGATGCGATGGCTACAATAGCATCTTTGATTGAAACCGGATTCTAATTACTGGTAGAACAATTAATGGTCCCAGTCTCTAAGGTGGAAATAACATAATCAATATATGTAATTGTTGGTCCTTAGTCTCCTTGGTACAAGGATATGTATACTTACTCTCAAGACAATACCCTCCCCCCTAACCTATCTAGAAACCAAAAGAAGTCTCTTATCCGACAAGCCTCTAGATACACCATTCTTTCTAATAATTTGTATAAGAAAGGTCTATATGGAATGCTCTTACGATGTCTCACTTCCACAAAATCCCAGAAAACCGTGTATGAAGTTCATGAAGGAGTTTGTGGGGCCTATTCAGATGGTAATAGTTTAGCGAAGAAAATCTTAAGGATGGGATACTATTGGCCGACACTAGAAGCATATGCTCATAAGTATGTACAAAGATGTCAAAAATGTCAGATGCATGGAGATCTTATTCATGCACCAGCTCAATAGCTCTAACCCATCACTTCACCATGGCCTTTTTCAATGTGAGGATTTGACCTAGTGGGTAAAATCACACCCATTTCCTCAAATGGTCATAAATACATAATGACAACAACATAATAATTTACCAAATGGGTGGAGGATATTCCTCTAACATACATTACCAGTAAGAAGATCTCCCTATTCATCTTGAACTACATCATCTATCAGTATGGGATTCCTCAAACCATACTTACTAATCATGATTCTCCTTTTCAAAACAAATATGTTGAGGACCTTTGCGAGAATTTTAGATAAAAAAAAAATTCTCTTCATTATACTACCCTCAGAGAAACAATCAAGCTGAGGTAAGCAACAAAAAAATCCTAAAAATTCTAAAGAAATTTGTCAATAAAACTGGTCGAGACTGGTATTTGCAGCGAAGTCCTGCATTATGAGCATATAGAACAAGTATAAGAAAACCTACATGAGCAACTCATTTTTCCCTTGTATATGGATCAAAGGAAGTTCTACTTCTCAAATTTGAAATCCCATCCCTCAGAATATCATTAAATAATTTCATATCAGATGAAGACAACAAAGTTGCTAGACAAAGTAAACTGGAGTTGGTAGATGAGAAATGCCTGAATGACATGAATCACTTGAAAGACTATCAAAACTACCTTCGTAGATGCTACCATAAGAGAGTAAGGCCATGCACATTTGACATAGGAGATCTAGAACTCATGGAGAATAAAAAAATTAAGTTGAGAGTTAAACCAGTCTAGTTTGAGCCCAACTGGTTAGGACCATATATAATTATCAAATCATGCAATAATGGGGCATATCAACTGGCTACTCAAGAAGAAGATCAAATCCATAGCTACATCAACAAAATGCACCTGAAAAGGTTCTATATCTGATATCCCAAGGTCAAGTGTACATATCTTAAAGATCCTAAAAAAAATAAAAATATAAAAGTTACCTTGGTGAAAACCTGGAAAACGGGCACCTTTGTGACAAAAAAAGTAAAAAATAGAAAAAAGTAAAGAAAACAAATCACCCTTTAGTGAAAACTTGGTAAATAGGTGCAATTGGGTAGGTACCTTGGTGAAAACCTGACAAACAAACACCAAGTCTCTAAATCTCACTTTGTCATCAATGAACTCAAATGGTTAGCTTACACTTACTAAACACATATCACTAAGCATGCTAAAATCAAATAAGTGCAATCCTCCTGAGCATTGAAACCTATCTTTGATCTACACTAGTTCACCAGACTATGGGAAGTCTAAAAGTCCTGGAAAATCCCTAAAAAGAGAAAAAAATCCTTTAAAAGAGCAAAATGTGTTATTTTTTTTTATGAAAGACATCTTAAAAGATCATGAAATGATCCTAAAAAAAAATCAAAACACAACAAAATCCTACAATAAAATCATCTTTGTCATAAAAAGAAGAAAGCAATGATTAAGCATCAAATCAAAATCAAAATATTGAGCTTCATAAATCAGCAATGGACTCATACGACTTGTCTTTATCAACAATCTGATTTGTCATCAATCGATCAACCAATCAAATCAATTAATCAATCAATTGTATTAGACAGTTACAGATACACTCAAAACCTGACAAATTGGTCTTATACGTGTTGTCCATTTCTGAAACCAAACACCTCCATAATCAAACATCAAAACCAAATAAATCAAGGAACCGTAAGGTTGTTGGCTAGGCCAGTCATGTCAATCTGTTGTCAATTTATCTTTTACAATTATGTTCTTATGCTCCTCAATGGTACCACTGGGTGGTGAGATTGGCTATGATGGATCACAATACTATTTTCTTTGTTTTTTATTAATGGAGTGTTTTAATTCAATTTCGAGGCAAGGATGATTTAGGATAAATGCAATAGGAGTTGTCATGCATCTGGCAGCCATACAATTCCATGATCTGAGATAGTCCCTAGAAAAGAATTGAACATTCCTTTTCTGTTATCTGATTGTTTTTATCAGAGATAGTATCAAATCTAGGTGGTCCATATCTGGGTGCATATGTATCTATCTCTTTTCAAAATAAGGTGCAATGATGAATAAATGTTGAAACAATTTATTTTTTTGGCAAAGACTTGGTTACATCAATCATGTTGATCGCAATGAATTTTTTCTTTCTTACTAATTTATTACTAATTTTCTTCTAACTAAAAAATGCATGTAGTCATATACGTTGTTCACACTAGGTTTGCATTCATTTATTGCATAACAAAAGGAAAAAAACAAGTGCATAAATCGTACATTGTAGCTCATATAACCAATGCATCCATCACATCATAGAACTCATTTAGAAACACAAAAACATCATATTTCATACAAAAATGCATAATCATCATAAGGCATCATGCATCCATAAGTACATGTGTCATCATCATAAGAAATTAAATATCATACATTAAGGAGTCTACATAATCAAGATCACATAAAAAGCATAAATCATCATCATCATGTAAAGTTGCATCATCATATAGAATAAGAATATAGAAAGGAACATATATCACATCATATACAAGCATAAAAAATAAAAACATGTGTAAATGCCACAAAAAAATGCATCTCATATATCTCATGTGTTTGAGTACAATGGGAGCTCGTAAGTTTTGTCAAAACTCAATAATATCTATAATATTGATACAACAAAATGATAAACAAAAAGTGTCAATAAATTATACCCTTACCCCCACCTCCAGGCTAGTGAGGGGGTGGCATTTGTGATCCTATCCCACGCTATTGTGTGGGATCCTCTGGGACATCCTAATGTGCTTTGGATGGCTAAACCACTATTGTACTACTATGTGATCGTTGAGACCTGCCAAATCTCTGAGAAGTAGAATAAATAGGAACATGTTGATATGAAGGAATGACACCCTCATAAGGCCTTCTAATAATATTCTATCTTTGTTTGTGCCTCCCGACCTGAACTCCATAGTCGATCCATAACATCCCTGAGAGAAAGATCTCTCTCTCTCTCTCTCTCATGTGCCTTTGCACCACTCATGCCCTTTGGCCGCCTGAAAGTCTTGACTCAATTT
The DNA here is from genome assembly GCA_018584345.1 of Thuja plicata. Taxonomy (NCBI): domain Eukaryota; kingdom Viridiplantae; phylum Streptophyta; class Pinopsida; order Cupressales; family Cupressaceae; genus Thuja; species Thuja plicata. The sequence goes on from MU225923.1 coordinate 1,733,066, forward strand.
GGGAGGTGTGTGATACCGACTAGTCCCGCCATCACTCCAAGAAAAGAAGAAAATGAGATAAATTGAAAGTTAAAGCTTACCTGATATCACTAAGCTCCTAAATGCAAAGTGACAAATGGGAGGCCCTACCTACTATTTAAAATTGATTGTCTGAAACCCTAATTGTCCTAGGGACCCTATTTTATCATCTTGGGCCCCATAATCTTTGGCTAAGAAAAACTTGTACCATTTAAACCTGTTTGGCATCTCATTTGAGCCTAATGATGTAATTTTTTTAGTTTCAACAAATTGATGCTCCTAATGTGCATTTTGGCCAAATTTGTGGAGGGGGCATAAAATCCACCTGCTATCATCGGGGCTAGTTGGGGTAGGATTAAAAAAAAGTGAAAATTCTTTGACACAATGTGACAAGCCACATTGTATCAAAGAGAGGCAAATGTAGACACCCAAAAATGGACAGACTTGTGAGCTCATATTTAATCACTAATTATTCCTCTATTGAGTAAACAAATTTTTAATTATTTAATTAATCATTTTAATGCTGCTATGTCCTAATCTTTTCATCATTTAATCATTTCCTTAATTTACCTTAATTAATTGGTATTTATCAGTTATTTAAGCTCAATTTCTAAGCTCCCATAGTTTAAATAATTATCAATAATTATTTAAATTAGCTAATTATTTCTTCTCAACTAAATTTATAACCCAAAATTAATTTAATGTCATTTACGACTAATTTCTATTTAATTTCACTCTAATTTTGAATAATTCCGCTTTCTTCTAAATTGAATATTTAATTCAGTTTTAATTCCAAAAATCTTTCAAAAATCAGGAAAAAAAATTCATGAGGAATTTAGAATTCTAAAAATCAAAAAGAGCTTTTAATCAATAAAATCATTTAATTGTCCTTATTCTTTTAATTAAAAAAACAATTCAGTTTTGGAAATTGATTTTCTCCAAAATTGAAATATATTGTCATCTTTATTTTTATCTTTGAAATTGGAATGTCTTCATCTTCACTCCATCTCTAATTATCTCATCCGTGCAATCCTACTTTCACAAAATCAATCTCAACCATCGATCAATCTGAAATCTTTATTTAAACCCTCTTCAAACCCATTTGAAGGATCCCTATTTTGAATTTCTGAGAGCACAATCTTTATTCAATTTTTTCTATGTGATCAATATACCATCATTTTATCACAATTTATTGAATCTTCCAAGTCATAAGTGTTGCCAGTATCAACTCCGAGCACCATTCAAAGCAGCATTTCAATAGAAGAAGAGAGAAGCAATAGAAGCTTAGAATACACCAGTTTGTATTTATTGTGTTTTATTTATTTATGGTGTTTTCATTATTTTTTTGTTTGTAGGGCTTTATGTGGATTAATAGTTTGATTACTTTTATAATTTGGTGCTATTAACCTTCATCTTGAGCTTGTGCAAATTTCCCCTATACACACAAGATATGTAGTTGTTGTGATCTCTTTTACATCTCTTTCTATTTCTCTCATTCAAGACTTACCCTCCCCATAAGAAGTGTCCTAAAACTTATTTTCCTTTATTATTCTATAATTAAAAATAATAAACCATCATATTTCTCCTAAACTTGATTTGAATCAAATCCCAACCATCTCCCTCATTTGTATCCTTCATCATGATCTTCATTACCTCGTACCTCCATCACACACACACACACACACACACACACACACACACACACACACACACATACACAATGTGCTGAGTTTACCCATTAGGGTTTTATTTTGCAAATATAACATATTGCACATTTCACTTACTCTTTTTCATTAGATTTGTACACACCTCTATCTTGCAATAATACTCTTATTTAATGATTATTACAAGAAATGAAGGCATAATATTTATACAAGCTGAATGTAGGCAGGTATGTAGTTCTAACAACATAGGTAGTTGGATAACAATTTAACAAAATAGTTAACCATTAGCATTGTTAGGTCTACAAGATAGAATGTAATACCATATATAGTTACACCAAAATTCTTCCCTTATTACATTGATCCTTAAAACATCAAATTTGCCTTTCCCTAGGAACCCCCCTAAGGGTTACATAACAAAACATGTTGATTACATAACATGAATACATGTTTTGAAAAATAATTGTCATGAAGAAACAAATCCTGACCTAAGAAGGGCTCCATTAAGTTGTCTCTTAACCCTCGAAAAGGTGTAGCTTCAAGCTATGTTCTAAAGCTCTCAATCTTGAACTCTCAAATCACAGAGTCTTGAATTATGTGACAACAATCTCTAAGTGCTACAACAAAGCTCTATCATTGTCTGATGACCATAAAATGGTACAATTATCAATCATATACTCTAAATATTTCTAGGCAACAATTCATAGTGAGCTCAACACCAAATCTTGAACATGTCTCCAAAATGAATCTTCACAACACAAACATTTTTCAAATTCATCAGTGTCAACAAAAAAATGCAAAATGAAAATCATAAATAAAAAAAAGACAAAAACACTTCTCGCATAGAACATGATCTCAAAGTGAGAAGTTGACTTGAGATTATAGAAATTCCTCTATCCTTTGGTGTCTCTAGCCTCCAAAATGATAGTTAGTCTTTATCCTCTCAAATCAGCACCAACAGAAGTAATATAAATTCTATAAGCCCAATGAAAAAAATTATTTGTTGGATTCTCACAGATCGTATTAAAAATACAATATTCTCTAAGGTATGTGATAATTGTCTTGAACTCCATATTGTGTATTTCAGTTCTTACAAAAAAGATGATTTGTTCTTAGTGGGTGATAAGCTTCCACGAAATAGGTTTCTAAATAAACATCAAGTAAATTACCAATCACGCTCTTGATGGTATCATCAATGAGAAGAATATGAATGTAATTAACATACTTAACATTAGGACATTGGTGTACAAAAACCATGTCTTCCATAAAAATCATCATATTTGAAAGTGCAACTTTATTCAATTTAGTCTCACCTTCTACAGTAACATTCAATACTTTGAAGGCCCATATAACATAGATGATTCTGAGAGGTTCATATACCAAAACACATAAAATTTGTATGATGGATAGCATGCTCAAGCCCAACCTCAGATAATGTTTCTTCATACTTCTTTTAACTCAAGACACTCAACTTGCAAAAGATTTTAATTCTCCATGCCACAAATTATTTTTTATTAATTTTTTTGTTAATTGACTCTTCAAAATCATGACATAGAGGAGAAACATTAATATCTACCTTGTAACATGCCTTATAAGCTAAATTAAAAAACTTTGAACCAATTTTACTCGCAAACACAAACTAATAACTACCACCAAACTACAATATGACCCGATGACACAAAGTGATTGATATGAAACCAAGCTTTTCTCACGTTAGTGATGTGAGGTGTTTAGACTTTTTAAAATTCTTTATGTGTATGCAACAATAGGTTGTCTATTATTTTCTCTAGCTACGCCTAACTCTCTGTTATTACCATCCTAGCGCAACTAATTCCCTATTATTTTATCTTTGTATTGACTTAGCCAAGGATTCACGTCACTCACCAACCATTCACAACTTGTGTAAAAAGTGTATTTTTTATTTCACTATCTATTTCTCATGCAATGTAAACTCTCATATCTCATGATCTTTATGAGTCATTCTTTTTTCTTCTTTCCTTACAACACAGTTGCTCTAACTTTACTTATGTAGCAAAAAAACTACCTTATGATTACCTTGCACAAATATCCTAATCATATTTATTTTTCAAGGTATATCTACACATGTATATCTTGTGGTGCCCATTTTTTATATGTTGTATCTAAAAGAGATCTGGAAACCAATTTCTATGTCTTTTTCTGAAAGTGTTTCCTTCAAACTATGTCAAGGGTCTCCATCATATTGCAAGTCAAAAATAATTATTTTGTCCTCATGTCTCATAGATCAGATGACCAACATAAATGGGCTTTGATACCATATGAAATAGGGGACAAAACTTGGTGTTATTATTAGATTCAATTGTCCAAGCAATGATGACACATAAATACAAGAAGAATGTTGGCAAGTACTATTGAACACTCTCAGATGTTGAGAGAGGGGGGCGTGTGGGGGTGGTTAACCAACATGTACTTAACACTTGAACATAATTAATCATTTATTAATTTTGTTTCATGTGCAAAAGTAAATAACTAAAAGTAGAAATAGTACAACACATGACACCAAGATTTTTACATGGAAAACCCAAAGTGGGAAAAACCATGATTAGAATCACACTCACTATATAATATAACTGATTACAATGTTATAGTCTAGAGGCCAAGGAACTCATTGTTCATGATTATGAGGTCACAAAAGAGGTGTGTTGCCTTATGAGATGTAAAAAACTTACTGAATTTATACTTTCTTCCATGCAAGATTATTTACATATGATAGCAAGAAGTATTAGTATTTGAACTGGTTATAAATGCAATCCAAAATATTGATTAATAATTTATTACTTTTATTTCATGTGCAAAAGTAAACAACTAAAAGTAGAAATAGCACAACACATTACACCAATATTTTTACGTGGAAAACCCAAAGTGGGAAAAACCACGGTGAGAATCACACTCATTATATGATATAACTAATTACAATGTTTTAGGCCAGAGGCTAAGGAACTAATTTTTCTAGATTATGAAGTCACAAAAGAGGTGCACTAATTTATGAGATGTAAAAACTTACTGAAGATTATACTTTCTTCAAGGAAAGATTCTTTACATCCGGTATCAAGAAGTATTAGTATTTGAATTGATTAGAAATGAATTCCAAAATGTGTATTACAGTTCGTTGTTCAAGTATCTATTTCTGATTTCATCTCTAAAATTCTACCAAACCTTTACAATTTCTCACAAGTTCCTATATTCACCTTTCTCACATCACACATCAACACACAATCTGATCTCCAAAGCATATTTTCCATTATATATTCATCACAATATACTAGAACCATGTACCAAGTCAACTAAACAAGATGCAATGTATAAATTATGAACAATCAACCCACAATCATTCTTTGAAGCATGTGAAGTAGAAATATAGCATGTAAAATATTACACTAATTGAGAACACCCATCATAGGATCCAAAATTCTCAAAAATATCTCTAAATGCCACCACAAGGGTCAAAACACTTTAAGTCAGCCCCAAAGAAATAAAATTATTAATCAAGTCGGTCAAATAGCCTCAAAAGATAGTGCAGACAACCAAAACCATTTCAAATCACATGTCATCTTGTAATCATATTAAAGTCATGCTAGTGCACCACAACATCAAAAATACCTATCAAAGAGGAATGCAAAGCATTCATGCACATTGTTATTCAATTAGAAAAGAATCTGAGGCTTAGAATGATATATCTCTAACTACGGAGCAAGCCAGTGCATAAAACATTAAATATAGTATCTTTTTACCTCCATATACATTGCATTCAAACCAAAAACTAAGATCTATCTATGTGCCAAAATGTGGAGCAAAAAATCCAAGACATAAACTATCAAACCATTCATTGGAATAGTCACACAAATTAAATTCTAATGAGTAGATATTAAACAATAACTCTAAATCGCAAGGTAAGAACTGAACATATCTTCTAAAACCATCTTCAACTATTTCCAATAGCTTGGGATACTCCAACTACATACATTATACATATTACATGTTTAGAACATATAGGAACATAAATAAAAATCCTCTAGATAGAAACTAAGACATCTGAAAATACCTTATGAAAACTATTCTAACAAAACCTAAACATTTGTGTCAAGGCATATGTGCACTTCTACAATACTACTTCAGAACACTAAAAAAACAAGTATACAAAAGTTTTTGGACCAAAGCAATCCTTGAACACAACAAGTTTGACATCAGTGACAAAAAAAGTTCATATGTGCAATAATATCCCCATTTTTCAATGATGGAAACACTTCTAAACCTTCCATACTATCTAAACTTCCTCCCCCTTTGACATTGAGAACAAAGGGAAAAAAAGAAACCTTTCCTCAAGAAAATAACATATACCTTTGCCGAATGGAATATCTTCATTGTGTACAAGTTCTGCCCTAAGTACTATTAACTCCCCCTTAGGGAATGAACCAAAAATAAATCAAAAGAAAACCAAAATTGTGTGTTATCATTCTCAAACTTCAAGTTAGAACATTAGGTAAAATCTCCTTAAATTGTACCTTCATGAGAGAAAAGGATATTCCCATAATTAAATAACTAAAGATATAGTTTTGTTATCGAAATCAACCTACAAGAAAATATATGTTATTCTTCCATCAACATTTGTATTCTTAACCTTCCGCTCAACCTATTATTTACCATTCAATATTTTAGATGAAGTTTCCATCTTCCAATCAATTTCCTCCCTCAATAGAACAAATTGTCTTTGAATCTATTTCCTTTGTTCTTGGAAAAGATCAAACCATGTATCAAATTTATTAATCTATAGTTGTAAAGAACCATTTTTTAAATTCTTGGGATCATATGTTTTGTTAAATTCAACATCTGGGACTCGATTGACTCCATTTGAGTTTTGATACACTTGGTAGCATCAGGCCATTTCTAATTGCACTTGAGCATATTGATGGACTTCTTCACACACACTCTAACTTTCCTCAAATTCTATTACAACTTTGTTTGAGAATTCTTGCACAACTTGTCCATTTTAGTCTTCCTTTTGTAACTCAATTATATGCTTGTTTAGCACTCACCTTAGTATGTTTCATTTTAGCATGCATTTTAGGACTTCATCTTGTACTAAATGAATACCTAATTTAATATATGATTCATATTATAATTCAATTTTGTCAAAAACCTATTTTTAACCTTATTTGTAGGTGTCCCCATCAATTATTTAATCTATTCAATCATTTCTTGATTACATAGGCCCCATGTTAACATATGTGGCCCTTTTTATTTCATCTTGACACCACAACTTGATTTCCTTTGGAATATGGTAACCCTTCCTCGAATAGGACTCATGGTCCTAATTGAGGCTAATTGGAGGGACTAAGTTGGCCTAGGTAACTTTTTCCCAATAATAAGTTGGCCCAGCTAACTTATTCCCCTACTATTTGCCCAAAATTAAAACAGTGTAATGGTTCATTTAGTTTTGGAGGGAATTTCAAACCCCTTCATGTTTTATCAAGTTTTTCGTTAGGCGATGTATAAAATAAAGTATCTTACTTCATTTTGGGGAGAAGAAAGAAATTAAAAGGTTGAATCCACAACTTGAAGACATCCTATGAAGTAAAGGTTTACAAATCAAGGAAAAATCGACAAGCATCAATATCCAAGAACCATTTATCAACACTAACATCAACATGGAAGATTCAAGGGATAGTGAAGATAATAGGAAATTATGAACTATTGATTGGTTTTTAGTCCTTCCCTAGGGTTTTGTAAGATTTTATGTTATTCTCATATCTCACTACATAAAGCTTCAAATCTGAATTCCTTTCTTTCAAGCTACTTTTCATATTTAATTTGATTTACATGTTCATATAGGGTTTTACTCTAACACACTTGAGTAGATTTATAGGATGCATTTATGTATATTATCTCATTGCAATCTTAGACATATTTTAGATTCAAGAGAACACATGATCCAATTTTTATTATAGGCTATTTGTGGAGGTGGAAATCACCAAAACAAGGGGGGTTACTAAGGAAAATTCCTATATAGCCACACACACACTATATCTCTATTTTGTAGGTATAGATGCATTACAAATCTAATTCAAATAGGAGAAATTGGATCCTTTCTCAAATAAATTTCTAGATCTACTAAATTTAGTCTCTGTTATAGGGACTAAGTTGGTTCGGATGTGATAGTCTTGAGAAAAAGTTGGTTGGGATGACTTAGTCCCCCCAAAATTAGCTCAAATTTAGTTCACACTCATTTTCAAACATTTGGAGCCTAGATCTGGAAGCATTTCACTATATGCAATCTCAAGAATCAGATGACTAGATTGGCTAATTACAGGTAGAAATGACTCAAATTCAAATCACAAGTGCACAAAGGTCTTTCCAATTCACTTATGTACTTAATTTATGATTTTAAAAAGTTTGTCTTTGTTATTTTTAGTTATTAGCTTAGAAACCTTAGCTTACTCTTATTTCAATTCTTAGAAACAAAGGAATAGAAGCTTTGAGAGAATAGATATTGAATTTACGCTCTCCCATGGAGGTTTGTCGATGACAATCATCTTTGGGTGGCTTCATATTCTAATGTGATTGGAAAGCAAGATTCTCAACCTAGTTTTACCTATCTTATTTTCCACCATCACATTTTGGTAAACCCGATGTCTTTTGCATGTTACTTTTTGATTGGATTAGTTATATCTTGTGTGTGTGTGTGTGTGTATAAACAATAGAAGAACAAAAAAAAATCTTTAATTAGTTTACACTACATTTTTTTGCATTCGCATATTCATTTTAAAATGATAAAAAAACAAAAATATTTCATTTTGTGCAATTATCCTTCATTAGATTAATTGGTTTTTGAGATTACTTATACTTTATTAGATCACTTCATTGCATCTATCTTCTTTAGATTACAATTTGGCTTTATTTTTGCAAGACTTCAATGCCTCTGATGATTCATTTGGTAGTGATGACTTTGATATGTTATATGAAGCCCTTGATGAATTCATCTCTATTAAGTCTTTCTCTATGACTCCTAAACCATATTTTTGCTAACAGTTGATTAATATGATACATGTGAATGGTTATATTAATAATGTTGAAAAAACTTAATTTTTTATTCACCTTCATAAAGACATTTCCTAACCAACAAATAAACTTGTGATTTTTGTGAAAAGTTGATTTGATTCAATTATTTTTAAACTCCTAATAAACCATTGATAGTTGTTAAAGGAGGAACCAAGAGTCCTTTAGCCTTTGCAAAATAACTCACTCAAATATATAAAGTAGTTGCTCATAAATATAACACAAGGAATAATAAAAAATATACCATATCTAGTTCTTTCCAATCCCCTTCCTATTTCTCAACCTTTTCTTCCTTTTGCACCCCATCTCCCTCAAAATCTAGGAAAGAAATATGATTTAGTGGAACAACTTTGTGCTACGCCTACAATGATATATCTTTGGGATCTCATTAAAACTTCCTTATTGGAGAGTATCACTATGACCAATACCTAAGCTAATATTGTGTTCTCACAAGATGAGTTACCTTTTAAAAAAAATCAAAATCAATATGATTTCCTCATGATTGTTGTTCTTATTAATGGTAATGTTATTCTAAGAACTTTAATTGATAATGGATTTGGTCTAAATATTGGTAGCATTGATATTTTGCATAAAATTAATGTGGATACATCATTAATTTAGCCTAATTCTATTCCTATCCATGGTTCCGATAAAACAAACATTAGGTATTATAGTATTCATGTCATTCCCAACACTCTCACCTACAATCTTTACCTAGGAAGACCAAAGTTACATGTCATGCAATTTTTTTCTTCAACTCTTCATTGTGATGTTAAATTCATCTATAAAAACATCATGTAAACTATCAAAGTTGATGATAAATTGCAAAGTTGTTTGTAAACCGAATCTGATTCTCAATCTATGCCTACACCCATTCAACAAGAGAAATCTTATCCTTCTAAAGATAATCCTTCACCTAAAAGTTTCCTCTTGGAAGATGGTTGGGGGTCCTTGGATTTTACACCTTCCTTTGTGGGAAAATATAAATTTCCTTCATTGGAACCAAAGATAAATGAAACTATTCAGGAACCTAACAAACCCTGACCTCTTTTTGACCAACCCAATAATAATTTCATTATTTTTTTAACTAAAAATTAATCTCTTGAGACTCTTCTAAACCCATTTTGTATGACATAGTGACCTATGAGGATCCTTTATCCCTTTTAGATATCAACTATCATTATAGTTATAGTTTTCATCTTCTAGGTAAAAACAGTTACAATGCTAATGGTTTTGGTGTGAATGAGCAAGGGATTCAAGTGCCTTTAGAAAATGATGCATGTTAAAGTTATTTTGGCCTTGGATACAAAATTTTCAAATAAACTAAAAAGTCTTGTAAACCCTCTTTGAATGTCAATGTTACCTTTTCTTCTAAACCTCTTCCTCTTGTTAATCATCATCTTATAAATGTTGGCTCTACTTCTGCTATGCCTTCTATTGATACTTTTAGCATAGATGAGTACTTGGCTGAATTCTTATGAGATTATGATGATCTTCCTTTCTATCACCATAATCGTGGTTTTCCTTATTATTTAAATGTTGAAGCATACTTTGGGGAAGATGATAATGTAGAGAAGATTCATGAGTTCCCTCTTCCTATGGATGTCCAACAAAAAAGTAACATCCTTATAAGTGAGACTATTGATGTATAAACAAATCCTTATAATAAGGAGAAGGTGATCAAAATAAAAAAATGTTTACAAGTTAATGCATATCATATTATAAGTTTATATGGATGCATTTTGGCTAAATATGTTCCTGCCAAGATTGTGTTAATATCCTCTAAAAATATTTGAATAAATTTTTAAGTACAATATGCGCTTGAATCTATAAAAATGTGTTTTTGGTGTGAATAGTGGAAAATTATTATGAGTTATGATTTCACATAGGGTAATTGAGGTGGGCATAATTTTTTTTTATTATAGTGTTAACATGCCACCCCCAACCCCCACCCCATAACATTTCCCAACTTTGTAGTTTACAAAGAAAAATGCAAGCTATTCGTCAGTTTGTTTAACACCTTGCGGATAGAACAATCTCTTTCACCTCATTACTAAAGAAAGATAATGTTTTTCAATGGAATGATGAGTGTAAAAAAGTATTTAAAGATTTGAAACATTACCTTGCCAATCCTCCTATCTTATAACTCACTAATTCATAATCCACCATTCTGTATATACACTTCAACTTCTTCTAATGCTCTTGTAGCCTTATTGGCCCAAAATGACACTGATGGAAAATAACATCTGTTGTATTACATAAGTCATACTTTTCTTGATTATAAGGTTTGATATACTCTAATAGAAAAAATAATGGCTTGCTCTTGTATTTGTAACTGAAAAATTAAGACATTATCTTCTCAATGCTAAAACTCATGTTATGATAACATATGGTCCTTTAAAACATATATTTCCTAAAACTGATCTTTCAGGATGTCGTGTCGTGCAAAATGGGTTACGATGTTAATTGAATTTGATTTCAAATTTATTTACCAAAAGAAATCAAAGCACAAGCCCTAACCAACCATTTAGGCGAGACTCCTTTGTTTGACATTTTTGTTACTTCACCTTCTTTTCTTGATGAATTTTGTCTTCCTATATATGTGAATAATACATGGATCTATATTTTGAAATAAATCTGGTGCTGATTCCATATTAATACCTCCTTTAAAAAAGTAAATTCCTCTATCATGTCGTCTTAACTTACTATGCACTAATAATATGGTAGAATATGAAACCCTCATTGCTAGATTATAAGTAGCTTTATCTCTTATTGTACCCACTTACGCATCTATGATGATTCACAATTGATCATAAAACAAGTCATGGTAGTCTATTAAGATAAACACTCTAAGTTATCTCAATACTATGATCTCATCTTATCTTTGTTAAAATAATTTCTTTCTTACATCATTGATTCTTTATCATGGAAAGATAATCAACATGTGGATGCAATAGTAATGTTTGAAACTCTATCATTTTTTATAGCTCTATTAATGTTTCTTGTTGCTTTACTATTGATTTAGATGAATGATACTTCATATTTTTTATTATTTATGTGATAGTGGCTTTCTTGATTCCACTGCAAGAGGCACTGGAGCTTGTATGCAAATAATTTCCATTTAACACATCATTCTTTATAATGCACTTTATAGAAGAGGCTATAATGGTCTTCTCCTTTGATGTCTTAACAAAATTAAAATTCATGTTACTCTTGAGAAGGCATATTGAGGTGCTTGCAGGGGTCATTTTGGTTAAAATTTCTTGGTTCAAAAATTACTCTGAATGGGATACTATTGGCAAACTATGGAAAAAGATTCTTTTGCCTTTGTTAAAATGTGTCACCAGTATTAACACCATAACAATTTGATTCATGCTCCTACCCATGAACTTAAATCACAAGTTTCTTTTTGGCCTTTCAATTTATGGGGTTTGGATCTTATTGGAAAATATCCCATCCTTCTTCACAAGGACATGTCTTCATCATCACCACCACTAATTACTTACTAAATGGGTTGAGGGTATCCCTCTTTGATCCACCATTGTTTATGTCATTTTATAATTCATTAAATACAATATCATTTCTCAATTTGGTATACCCTCCATATTAATTTATGATAGTATCACTTCATTTTAAAAATGTGAAGAAGTTCCTTGAGAAATATCGTATTCAACATCGCTTTTCTACCCCTTATTACCCTCAATCTAATAGACAACCCAAAATTGTAATAAAATAATTGAGAAAATACTTCATAAAACTATTAATAAACATGGAAAGGATTGGCATACTCAATTATCTTATGCTTTATGTGCCTATAGAAAAATTATCCATGCAACTATAGGAACTACTCCTAATAACCCGGTTTATGGTGTTTATATGATCATGTCTTTGGACTTAGAAATTCATTCATTATGAATTTTTCTTAAGGGTATTATTGATAACAAGGCTTGTAGAGAATAATTCCTTCAAAAACTTGAGATGCTTGATGAAAATCACATTGAAATTCTCTTGATCATATTAAAGTTTATCATAAATCTTTGCAAATTAAATACAATGACAAGGTTATTGATCGATCTTTTTCAATGGGTGACATGGTGCTTTTGTTGATGACAATTATTCAATTGTGTATTGTCATTGATGTTTAAACAAGTATACAGATGTTTACACAAATGTCTTATCCTATCCGAGCATAGTCAGTTCATGCCAAGTACTCTCGGGAATCGAAGAGAACCAAAGTGTTTTTCAGTTCTAACTAAGTTCACTCGGGCATTACAGTGTTGGTCGGGCTTGAAGGATTTTAGTGTTGACCGAGTTAAACAGTTAGTGTCAGCTGACTAACATTGGTTTATATTTTATGGATTATTGGTAATATGCAGCCGACAAACATGAGTTTTATTGAAAGGATATTAAGGCCAAATTTACAAGGCTTATCATATAAATATAAGGTCAAGTTTCGATTGAAGAGATATTGTCTGGATGTGTATTTATGATATGAAGAGTGAAGGAAAAATCAGATGGGATTTTGACTGAGGAAATAAAAAAGAGGAATAAAATAGAATATTTGATCAACGAGGATCAAGTATTTACTCTAGAACAAAGATCTGAATCAGTAAAGATAATTTCTTATCAAAACAAGTCAATCCATTGTTACTTTCTAATAATTGTAGCAGTGATCACAATCTCTTAACATAGTAGACTTAACATTCTTTTGTAAATCCTCTCACAAGGTGAAATTTCTACATTGAAGTGTTTAAAGACCTCTCACAAAGCCACTCCTCATAGGGTGATTAAATCCTCTAACAGGGTCACACCTAACAGTGTGTTATTGTAACCTTTAATAGGGTTGGCTCCTAACACGGCTCACTTCAGAAGAGTGAAAAACAGTGACTAGTTGCAATTGGTGGTTTTTCCCATATTGGGTTTCCACATTAAACCTTGGTGTTATATGTGTACATTTAATTTGATTTATGGTTTATGTTTTTGCAATTAATTACTAAAGATAATCATAGTTAATATCTTAAGATTTGCTATGTTAACTGAGTGATAGTAGAATATCTGTGTTAACCGAGAAACAATGACTAATTTGTTTAAGACATCTAAGGGACTTGGATTTGTTTTTGTGGTAATTGATTCACCCCTCCCCTCTCAGTTACTCAACTCATTTCCAACAACTTTATGAAAATAAATACAATCTCAATGAGTTACATGAAGAAAAAAGGAAGTTTAGTCCTAATTTGCTTGGTCCTTTCATAGTCATTGAAGTTTATGGCTTGGGTGCTTACAAGATAGAAAGTATGGATGGTGCGCCTCTCAAAGACCACATAAATTATATGCACTTACGACGATATTAAGATTAATGTTTTCTTCCCTTATTCCTATTGTTATCCAAAATCTAATCATACAACAAAACAGGCACTAAAAGAGAAATTTGCATGTACATGTTATCCAATTAACACTATCTTATAGATTTTGATGATTTGCATTCACTTACTACATTTATTATCAGATTTTCATTTTATGTACTCTAAGTATTGATCAAATTATTACACATTCAAATTCATCATTGATCATTACATTGTGCATTCATAAGAATGTAGTACAAATGTCCTTTGATTCATATTTCATATTTCAATAAACATAGTACATTGCAAATGAAAGTAAAAAACTGAGGTATGGAATAAGGGTCCCATGCATTGCCTTGTGTTTATATCTTGTGTCTGCTGGTAGCTCTGTCAGGTCTTCATCTGCATCTAGGTCACTCCCGAGTCTCCATTAGCATTCAGGTCCTTAGGGAAAATATCTACATGAAAGAGGGAAAAAGAACAATGGTTAGATCCTGACGGATCTAAGCAATGAAAGAGAAACAATTACATACATCAGCTATCTATTTCTATCTGCATATCAATCTAAAATAATAAATGTAACAAGAAAACATAAATCAGCACTCACTATAAGGTAGTGTTAAAGGGACGTGTTTTGAAAC
>MU225923.1:1782030-1805198 GCA_018584345.1 Thuja plicata
GTTTTCCATATTTTATGGCATTTATCTTACAGCAGTAATAATGTTTTATTTTAAAACATTGAGACAGAGTAAATATCATATGCATCTACAGTCGACATCAAACAGTGATGACCTTGACATCAAACAGTAGCCAAGGATAATGATACATGCAGAGAGAATCATGAAATGAACAAATAAAAATGTCACTTTCTGTCATCATATCGGGTACCTCTCAGAAAGCATCAGTGTTATAAAGGAATGAAATATACTATTTTATTTAGAAAACCGTGAGTGTGTTTTAACGTTTATGTGTTTTCAAATAGTTGTTTCAACATGTTTTGCAGAAAGAAGACAACATATGTTGTGCTTTATTGTTCAGACAGAAACCAAAACAGAAGGTTATAAAACAGTAACTTTTCGAACATGCAGAGAAGTTCATTAAATGATCAGACAAAATGACAGAGAAATCAACTTATCTGCAGATGCATGGTGTTCTCCCTCATGAACTCAAAGTGTAACTACAACAACTAGCATGAAAGGTGTGAAGCTTATGACGGAAAGATGTCATAGAGCTCAAAATTTTGTAAACCCACTGCATCTCTCAGTCATAAGCCCACATATTTAATGCTGATGAAAACACACATGGCGAGTTGTCAAGAAAGACCAAATTACACAGTGAGCTGGGGATAAGTCTGAAGCTGTGGCAGAAGATATCCCTAGTTCATAGTCGATGCAATGGTGGTGGCTCCGTATTACACAGACAGCTGGGGATGAGTCTGAAGTTGTGGGAGAGGATATCCCTAGTTGTCAGAGAGTTCGTGGGTTTGACACCTCTGCCACAGCTCCAAACCATTCCAAGGTGGCCTTGGTGTCATTTACAGAGGTAGTGGTGGTTCCAATAGAGCATATAGACTGCAGATTCAAAAAACCGTGGTGGAAATACATCAAATAAATTGCAAGTTCATTGTTCAGTGCCATGTTTTATGGCATGATATCAGCAAAGTCCCAAAGCATAAGATAAATGCAAACTTACAGATTGGGCTCAAGTTCGAGCAAGATTGAAAGCCGCGGCCTTTAAATATGGAATGAGACTTCAGTTACATTGACAGAGTTCCTTGCATTTCTTTAAAAAACTCCAAGTTTTCTTTGCATATATGGAAGATTTCACAACATAATGCATTCTTTCTACATGGCAGCCACACAGAGAAAACATGAAAACCCTAAGATACAAATGAGGCCGACAGATAAAATGCAATGTATTTTACTATCTGCTGAGTTCCGCTGTCAGTTGATAAATGCAATGTCAGTGACAGAGCATCGGTGTTCTTTTAAAATTTGCCACCTTGGTACTTTAAGTGCCTTGATAAATGTAGATCACCTCTTCAGTGAAAACAGTCATGTCGACACAGCACATCAACTAAACTATAGTTACTTCCTCATGCTCGGCTATGGTGTTTATAACTATGGTCAAATCAAATGCCGATAGTTATTAAATAAACTTTGTAAAATGGAAAATCAGGTTTTAAAAACCTTTTTCCTCACATTCAAATTCGAGGTGTTTGACCTAAAGGTGATTAGGATCATTGAAGTGTGGGGTTACTAAACTTAAGTGTTTTAAGATGTTTGTTTTTTAAAACCTTATGTTTTGGAGGGAAAGATTTTTGAATCAGCCATGTTGGCTATTTAGGGTGTTTGGTTTTTCATTGTTAGAGAGAGTCAATTGGAGGAGAGGATTAGTGTTTAGTGAATTTTTGAGTTCCTACTACTGAAATCCATCTTTCTTTGTATTCCATCATAGTTACATATGTGTGATTCCATTGTTATGCAAGTGAATTTTACCATTCCTTGACATGATTCTGGAATTCATGAATATAATTTGCACACAGACTTTTGGAGAAGAGTACAATTGACTTACATACTCATATTTCTTTTTGTGATTATTATTCAAAGTTCCTGGTTTCAATTTTCTGCATATAAGAGTAATGCTTTTGCAAGTATATCCTAGTGAATTATAGCAATTCCTATTCTATATTGCAGAAATATAAGCCTTTTGTGGAAAGTGCATTTTTGTTAATGGGAGGAGTATTGCTTGTGGTGMAAACCCTAGTTATTCATTCTCAGTTAGCCTATGTATTGACCAGTGAATGATAACTAAAGATCCACCAGAATATGATAAGTATAAGTCAATTTGAAGCTTCATAAAAGAGTCTGATTATCCTTGGTGTATCACCCCTATCTATTTCCAGTTTTAAAGTTTTCTTTTTCCCTTTTCCTATCAAGTTTCAAGTCAGGAAGTTATATACCATATTTTATAGGAGCCGGCCTAGAATCTGGGGATTCCTCTTCATTCATAGCCTACCCACAGCTAGGAGAGGTTTCCATTGTGAGGATAAAATTGTCGTATAGCCCTAATGCCTGAGTTAGGGTGACAATTCTAAACCTGAACAATAACATTTAACTAACCATGTTAAATTGGATCACATTTGCATAAATTTAATCATTATTGAATTGGTTACTAAATTAATCATAATGACATTAAATTAGATATACACATACATTTACCATGTTTGTGTTATTTTAATCAAAAGCAATATTATACCTTGTTTACAAAATTAAAATAAAATAAGCATGTAAAACACCAAAACACATCATCATTTATGCAAGTAACAATATATGACATAATTACCACCATAAAAAAGTTCTCCATTGAAAATATATACAAATATGTCAATTATCATATATAGGATGGTGACTAGTGGAACCTTCCACGCTAGAAGTGAGAAAAGTTGTGGAACATAAGAGTGTCTATGGGATGTCGTAGATCGTGAGTGGCTCCTCAATGAGCTCAAAATCTCAAATCCCCACACAA
This sequence comes from Thuja plicata, assembly GCA_018584345.1. Lineage (NCBI taxonomy): Eukaryota > Viridiplantae > Streptophyta > Pinopsida > Cupressales > Cupressaceae > Thuja > Thuja plicata. Next base: position 1,784,879 of record MU225923.1, read on the forward strand.
CACCCCTTGCTCTAATTCCTCCTATCCACCTTAGATGACTAGCATTGGAATCTATCAATCGCACATTTTTACTACTCTTGATCTTCTTTTTCTATCTCTAGCTCCAATCTCATAGGGTAAAATATGTCCTTGTACCTACCTAGTTTCACTTAGGTAAATGGTTGATATGAAATGATGATGTGGCCATATCCTTGATTATGTGACCCACAAATTCATTCCACCCATCACTCCAAACTGTAAAGATTTAAATAAGTAATATTAAAAACATGATCATGTATATCATAAAGCATGCATAAATCAAATATATCACAATTTATTTACCTGGATCTCCCTCTTTCCTACTAAAATTGTCAATAACTAGAATATGTGGTGTTGTGTTATGGGATTTAGCTAGGAGGATCAAAATGCTACTCTCTCTATACTTGCATATGCATAGTCACCTAGAGGATTGGCGAGGTGGAGAAGATCTATGCGTGTATCTGTTTAGTGGTGTGTTATCTTCCTCTCCCTCCTCTTCTCCCCCCCTATCCAACATATCTGACTCATACCCCATGGTCATTTGTTCTAGTTGCTCATCCTCCTCCTCCTCCTCTTTCTCATCGGACACCTCATCTCCCTCCTAAACCTCTAAATATGATCTCAACCATGGTCTAGGGTCTCATGTTGGGTAATCAGTTGAAAAGGTGAGGTGCACACCATGAAAGATTCAATATATCAAGTAATCCTTGGTGGTGCCCACATCTTTTATGTGTCATGGTACAGTTGTATCTTCTCTTTCCTTATCCTTGAAATCTATGATTTTGATATCCTCTATAGTAGGTCTCATATGAGCCCTTGGTCTTGGTGTATTGTGACACCCTTGTGTATAGATTGGCACATCCCCTAGGAGTTCTCTATTGTAGACCAAACTATCTCCTCACTTTGTTAAAATAAAATGAAACCACAATATACTCATGGAAACCCTCCAAAATATGGTCCCATCTTATTTTCCTCATCTTCCTTACCATCTTTGGTAATCTATCCATGTGCCTGTAGGGACTCCATGTAATATTTTTTTAGATGCAACCAATTAATCGTAATCCTTTAGTATAATAAATGTCCTCTCTTCCATGTACCATTGCATGAATATGCAAGTGTTCCTAGATTTTCCTAAGAAATACCAATAGGAAATACTACTACCCTTGTGCATGATATGTGCTCAAACATCCATATCTGTAGTAGTGTACAAGTGTTCAAACTCTATAACTCATGACATACATATTTTCTAAGATCATAATAAAGGTGTGCTAACATACTCTAAATCCATGAGAAGATAGTACATTCCTCCTCTATACTCCAGATTGTATGTGTAAGGTCTGATGGAAATGTAGTTACTTGTGCATCTTGAGTCACAAAATGAAGTGCAATGGTTTCTATCATAATTTTCCTAACTAGAGAGACCTCTTGGCCTACGTGCAAAAGCAAGTCTAGATAGATCATGTCTCTCTGCTCACTAGGTGTAGGCCTATCAAGGAAATAAATTTTATCTAGTTTAATCTCTTCTTATGTCTAATCACTCTTTGATCTCACTATCCTCCCACATCCTCCAAAGTGACTATCATATCTCTCATCGGTAGATGGAAGATAGAGGTGTCTACGTCCCATTGCTCTACGAGCACCATCAACATATCATTATTATATTTTATCCCAATCATGCAATATGTCCAATATAGTCTAACATCTCTCAAAAGATCCAAATCTTCTACAGTAAGATATCACATCTTCCCCTATAGGATGGTCAATATATTTGTACCAACATACTCTCACATCCTCAAATGCACCTGCAATCACATGTCAATAGCATAGTATCAATTTAAAATAAACACATCAAAATACCACAACTTCTAAGTGCCTTATTATGCCCTTTTGATAATCAGGGTGCCTTGAAAATATTATGGTGTCTTTCAAGAAATTTAGAACCCTAGAAGAACTTGGATGCCTAGAAAGGACTATGGAACCTTTGTGGGAGCATGGTGCCCTAGAGGGAATATGAAACCATCCAAGGACTATGGTGCCTAGGCTGGGTAGAACTCACATATGGCCTATGGTAGTGAGAAAAAAATAGTCAAAACAACAAGCATAGAAAGTCAAAACAATGATGGAAAGTCTCACCTCATCAAGTGGTGCTCTATCCTTGACAACCCGCCTCAAGATCTCCATCCTTGTGGGTACAATTGGATGTCTTATTGGAATCCTTGTATACCCCTTACTACAAAAAAATGACAAATATTGAAAAAGACAAGGTGAATATTGGTATTGTCATTTTTTATGGGCGTGCAATAAGAAAAGGGTATCAAGTATAGAGTCCAATCCCATAATCCTAAGGTACATTAGAATATGAAAAGACCTCAAGATGAGTATTATTTACAATCACCTTAATGGAGGGTGCCTATACAATACCTATGCTCCCGAGGTTTATATTCCTTTGTTACTTATAATTAAGAAGATAAGAGATATGAATCACTAAATAAGGAAAATAACTAAGCCTGTTGAAAACAATAAATGAAATACAAATATAAATAGGAAAGACCTTGTGTGCACCTGGGATCAAACAAGAGATGGGATGAAACAAATCTAAATTTATAACAATCGAGATTCCATAGACAACTGTAATTCTGGATCTGAATTCTCACTGTAGGTATCAGGGTTTGTGGAAAATTTGAATTATGTTTCAGTGGTATAGGTCACATAGGTGTCTTGCACCTGGGTATAGGTTGCCTAGGTGCCTTATACCCTATGTATTAAGCTAAAACTGATAGAACTAAACTATATCAGGACAAAGAACTGCTTTTTGCTAGTGATAGTTTTTTTATCCCTCCTACACGTGTAAATCTAAAAAGTGTGTGTGTGGGTGGATATATAGGGGCTTCCCTTGGTTAACCCCTTGTTTTGGTGATTCATACCTCCATGGATAGATAGTATAACAAAGATAATAGGTGTATACTTTTGAATCTAGAGTATGTCTAAATTGTTATGAGCTAAAATGCATAAATACAAATAAGAGATCTACCCTAGTATGATAGAGTAAAATCATATATGAGAATGTAATCAAGTGTGTTTGAAAGCATGTAAACAAGTATAGATCAGAAGCTAAAATGTATATATTTGAGGATAATAATAAAACATACCCACCCTAGGAGGTAGAGTGCAATTCAATCATCAATTTATGATCTCCTAGTCATCTTCATTATTCTTTTAGAGCTCCATGTTGATGTTGATGTGATCAAATTCTTGATGCAAAAATATAGATCTTGAAACGTTTATGTTTTCTTGATTTTCTCTTGATTTGCAGATCCTTACTTTATGGGATGTCTTCAAATTGTGGCTCCAACCTTGAAATTTCCTTCACCATGCCAAAATGAAGTAGAATGCTTTATTTTATACTAAATAAAATGATAAACTGAAGAGGGCTAACCACAAATCTGGAAATCCCACCAAATTATTGACACAAACTCACTATTCGAATTTGAGCCCAAAACCTAGGGTATAGGGTGCTTAGTTGTCCTATACTTGGGTATATGATGCCTATTCATCCTATACCTACCAATTTGGGCTCAAATATAGTACGGGTCCCAGATAACTAAGAGATACCCGATTCTAAGGTACAAGTGATTTTGAGGTCGGGAGAGAACATAAATTCCATAAATAATGATATAGAGCCTATATGATTAAATAAATAATTAGACTGGAGAAATGTTTAATGAGAACACTTAGAAATAAGGTTTTTCCTGGAGTTTCAACAAAATCGAATTAAAAAAGTACTTATATTTAAAATTAGGTGTTTATTAAGTGCAATATGAAGTCCTATTATGCATGCTAAAATGAAACACACTGAGGTAGGTGCTAAACAGTCATGAAATTGTACACACCAATTAGGTCCTTACAATTTACAATGGAAAAATGAGGTAATTTTTCTAAACCCTACTTTTTACTTTACTTTATTTCTTCTTCCATATCTTGAGCTAGCAAGCTCTAATCTTCACATCATTTGTTTCACTAAGATTGTGATTCAACTCTCTCCCTTTCCAAATGTTCTATGAGATATTTTGCATTAGTTCTAAAACTCCTTGATAACATTTGTCAACAAACTTGTGTTCACAACTTGATGTGGTAAATATAATACCTTGTTTCACCTTCCTTATTAGCAAGTCAAAATAGGGTAGGGAAGGGGGTATTAGCTACACTCGAATTTCATCACTCTTAGTAATACCTAGGTGGTTTATAATTTTCAACTTACAAAGTGGTCTTGCAGAATGTAGTTCCTAATGTTGTATTACAGGTATTGTCACGCTAGGAGCTTCATTTGACAACTTTGGAATATCCTTTTTTATTTATTTTTCCTATTATTTAGCATGCAAATGTACATATTTTCATATATCACAAAAGTGAGGGATAAATAGTGTATATTAAATTGTATCCACCTCATTAGTGTGTACAATTCTATGCTTGTTTATCACTCACCTTAGCGTGTTTCATTTTAGCACGCATTTTAAGACTTCATCTTGCACTTAGTGAATGCCTGATTTAAAATAAGAGTCCTAGCCCAATTTAATTTCATCAAAAACCTACATGGGTCCTTATTTATAGGCGTACCTTTAATTATTTCATCTATTTAATCATTTCTTGATTACATAGGTCCCATGTTGCCATGTGTGACCCTTTGAATTTCACTTTAATACCACAACTCAATTTCCTTGGAATATGACACCCCTTCCCTGAATAGGACTCATGGTCCTAAATTTGAGCATAATTGGAGGGAATAATTTCCCCTGACCAACTTGTTCTCAAAAATAAGTTGGCCAAACTCACTTATTCCTCAATTATTTTCCTGAAATTGGAACCATGTAATGGTCATTTTGTTTTGGATAAAATTTTAAACCCCCATTGGGTTTTCTTGATTTTTTCATTTAGTGATGTATAAAAGTAATAATTTTACATCATTCTGGATAGAGGAGAGAAATTAAAAGGATGATTCCACAATTTGAATACATCCTATGAAGTGAAGGTTTGCAAATCAAGGAAAAATCAACAATCATCAAGATCCAAGAACCATTATTTAACATCAACATCAACATGGAAGCTTCAAGGGATGTTGAAGGATGATAGGAGATTATTGACTCCTAATTAGCTCATACTCCTCATGTAGGGTTAGGTATGATTTCATGTTATTCTCATGTCTCACTACATAAGATTCATATATTAATTCCTTGGTTTCAAGTTACTTTATCACATTCAATTTAATTTATATTTTCATATAAGGTTTTACTCTAACACACTTGGGTAGACCTCTAGGTTACATTTATACATGTTAGCTCATACAAATCTTAGACACGGTTAAGATTCAATAGTTCACATAATATAATTTTGATTATAGGCTATTTGTGGAGGTGAAAATCACCAAAACAAGGGGGTTGACTAAGGAAAACCCTTATATATCCACACACACACTCTCTTTGTTTTACAGGTGTAGGTGCAATGCAGATCCAATTTTGATAGGAGAAAAATGGCTTTTTACTTAGAGACATTTTTGAATCTTCCAAATTCATTCTCTATTATAGGGACTAAGTTGGTTGTAATGACATAGTCTTGGGAATAATTTGGTTGGGCGGACTTAGTCCCAATAAAATTAGCTCAAATTTGGATTAAGCCCAATTTCAAATAGTAGGAGCATAGATTCGAAAGCATATCAATATGCGTAGTCTCAGGATTCAAATGACCAAATTGGCCTATTCTAGATATAAATGACTTAGATTTGGATCACAATTGCTTAAAATTATTTCAAATTCACTTTTGTACTTAATTTATGATTTTAGAAAGTTTGTCTTGGTTATTTTCAATTATTAGCATAAAGCCCTTAGCTCACCCTTCTCTCAATACTAAGCAATAAAGGAATAGAATCTTTGAGAGCATATATATACTGAATTAACTCTCTCCTATCGAGGGTTTGTCAATCATATTAATTTTTGGGTGAATTCTTATTCTAATTTGATTGGAAAAATAGATTCTCAACCTAATTTGACATATCCCATTTTCTACCATCACATTATCCAAACAAGAAAAATGATCCTTAAAAGAATCTATTAAATGTTTTAACTACTGTATAGGGTCAATAGATGTATCAATATTAACATCTAGTAAGAAATCTAGGAACATCTTCAGTACATCATCAACCAAGCTTGTTTTATCCAATGATTCCTTTTGAAGAAATGATGAGGACACAATAGGGTTAAACTATAACCTAGAAGTCAACAATTCTTTGAAAAAATACATGCCATTAGGAGAAGCCTCATGTTTTTGTTCAATTATATCATATACATTCTTTTCTTTCAAGGTGCCTCACTCTTCAACATAAGTCAAATCTATTATATTATCATTACCATCCTTCTCCAGAGGATAAGTCTTTGTCATAAGAATATTAACAAAGCCTTTTCTAATATCTATGATGATTAGGGTTGCTAATTATCAAAACCTTCTCTCTTCCTTCATGAGTTTCCGTCATTAGAATATTGAACCTCTAATTTATCTTCAATTCTTGAGACAGTCTTATCATTTCTGCATCAACATCTCTTTAGACAATATATTAATTTACTAGTGAGGTTTTTGTTTTCCAAGGAGGACATTTCTAAAATTCCCCACCCCACAAAATAAAAAAAATAAAACCCTCATTTAAATGCATATCCCAAAAACCCATTTGACAAAAAATCTATCAAGCCCCAAACCTACAAAGAACCCATTATAACAACAAATCCAAAAACTTCAGATCTATAATAAATAACTTGCAAAACTTTCGTATCTTTTTGTGTCTTTCATTCTTTAATGAATTCCATATATTCAACTCCTAGGGTTATAACACCAAAAATGTGAAAATATTATGCCACTTGTAAGGAAACTTGTAGCCGTATAATGACAATTTCCACACAACCTACATGATAAATCAATCAAATAAGTGCTTAGAATCTACATGCAAGAGAATAGGCAACATACCCACAAGAATATGACATAAAATATACTATAGGAAAATCCTCATGAGGGAAAAACCCACCCCCAAAAGCATCCATAATTCATGTATTATTTAGCAATGCGACATTAAAATAAACTCATGAAATCCTATGAAACCCCAACCATCAACAACTAGTACATGAGAACAAGTATGTAACCACAAATCCCATGTTATGCTTCCATCCTTCACAAATTCTAACTTGGCTTACCTTAAAAACTACTCTTTTGGTTGCTTTTATAGAAAACAAGATCCCATAAAACCACCAAGTGGTATTGCATAAACCATGTGCTAAAACTATTTTCTACCTAACCTCTTAACTCCACATTTAACATTGGGTACTTTAGTAATTTTTCCTAATATTAAATGAGCAACAAAAATATAATATTACAAGGATAACCCATTTAGAGTAGCAATTGAAACACTTCGTTGGTGAGGCTGCCACCAAGGTTCAAACCCCATTGGGTCATTGTGCTTACAGGCTATGTGTGTATGCTAAGATCGTTGAGATTGTGAGTTTGAATTTGAGGAGTGTTTGGAAACTTAAAAGGCTACTATTTTCTAATAAAAAACATATAATATTATAATATAATATCAAGTGCCCTAAGAATATTCCAAAATCATATTTGCATGTTGCATGTCCATCTAGGTGCTTCTAGGTACAACCACAGACTAAATAAAATATTATAATTATAAGCATTATTATGCAAGGTGTACAACAACCATTTTCCTAAAAATTGGTGATACCATTTTTTGTGGATATGATGATATATGTAAGAGGTTTGTAGAAGAGATGCATCAATGATTGGTAAGTTGTCATTCTTAGTCTTCAATTAACTTATTTGGATCACGGTGTTTTCATTTCTTAGACTAAGTATATGAATGAGATTTGGAATAAATTTGGTATAGAAAAATATAAAATTAGTAACCCTACGGTTATTGGTTGCCATTTAAGCAAGGACGAGGAGTCTCCAAAAGTGGCTCAAAATTTTTATAGGTATATGATTGGAGGACTATTATATTTAACTACTTCAAAGCTTGAAATTATGCATGCAATATGATTAGCTAAAATATTTTAAGCTAATCCTAGGTAATATCATAATAAGGGGGTAAACAGGATATTCACGTCTTTAACAATATCTTTGGATTTTGGTTTGTGGTATAAGAAAGATGATGATTCTCTCTAAAGGCTTACACTAATGTTGATTCAGCTAGTTGTGTACATGAAAAAGGAAGTACCAATAGTGGATAATGTTTATTAGGAGATAGATTGGTCTCTTGGCCAATTAAAAAACAAGATTCAATATCTTTATCAATAGTAAATGTTGAGTATATTTTGGTAGCATCTTGTTACACTCAGGTGATGTGGACGAATAAAACTCTAAAAGATATCAAAGTGATGTTTGATGAGCCTATTCCTATTATTTTAAATATTACAAGTGTAATTGACATTTAAAAGAATTCGGTAATGTATTCTAGAGCCAAACACATTTATATTAGGTCTAAGACAAAAGGTTGGAGAGGAGGAGTTCATATTAGAGTATGTTCCCACAAAGGATTAGATTGTAGATATTTTCACTAAGGCATTGCCAAAGGACACTTTTTATTATCTCAGGAATAAGTTAGGGGTTATTTCTTTTGGAAAGTTTCCTAATGAGTATAGCATATATGTTTTCATTTATGGAAATACTACTTATTGACATGGTCGCTTGGAGTACAATGCAGTTTTGGATATTCTATTTGAAAAATGACTAAGTCCAGGAAGCAATTAACAGGGTACAGTTGTACAATTTTGCCTAGTGAGCACAATATGTGAGAAATTAAGTCATGCAAGCTTAGAGGAATGTATTATGGGATATTGTAGATTATCACTTAAGCTCGCTTTTATTTTGGAGTGGACTAGAGAGAGTTACAAATTGATGTGGCTATGCAAAGATAATGTAGCAATATAATAAGGCAAATGAGTGGTTGTGATGTTTAAGGGAATAACATGTGGATTCCAGAAGTGTTACTTTGGATTTTTTTTGGTTCCTAACCTACCCTTGTTGATATATGATCAGTGACTATGTATTTTCTATTTGATCATGTGTTGGACATGTTTTGTGATGTATTTGTGAGCCGAATGGAAAGGTTATGAGATCGAGTATATATGTGAAGATGTTTTGAGATGTGAATACATGTGTGGAATATATAAATGCATTGTGATGTCAGAACAAGATAGAGGATGTTGCAAGATATAACTAGGACTAGTTAAGCATAACAGATGCTTGTACAGTTCACTTTGTGATAAATCATTGTAAAGACAATTTTGTATTGTAAAAGAAGTGAGATCCTTGTATTACTCCTAACAAGGTTTCTATCCTTTAACATGGATTTGTACTAAAAGTAATATTCAGCTCCTAACAGGGATAGGTCTCCTAATAGGGAAACTATACTCTTAGTAAATTATTTGTGGGTATCATCCGCACCGGGGTTTTCCCTTGGCCAGGGTTTCCTCATTAAAAAATCATGGTGTTATGAGTTGTTTAATTCATGTGTATGTTATTCTTATTTCAGTAATTGCATGGTTAAGTTTGAAATTGTTAAGTTTAAGAATAAAGTGTTGTAATATTAATTCACTCGCCCTCTCAGTATTACTTAATCCTAACAATTGGTATCAGAGCTTGAGGCCCTTGGAGAGAAAGCATAACAGTTTGAGGGAGATCCAGATGGATTCAAGTAGTTTGGAGGACAACTTTGAGGGAGCACTTGAAGACCTTGATAAGGAAAAAACTAATAATGATGAATTAAAATTCAAATTGATAAGGGCTAAGGGTTTCATAAAGAAGCTTAAGGAAAAAATTGAAATTTACGAGAACCAAAGGCAAGATATTATGGAAAAGACACAAGAAGAATATGAAAATGATTCATCTGATCTTATTAAACAGCTTGAACAAGACAAATAAGCGTTGAAATATGAATGTGAAGTTACTACTATTCATATGGCTAAAGAAATTCAACAAGAGAGAGATGGAGGGACCATACTTGAATAGATCTTGAAGAATGAAAATGTATATATGGGAAAGATGTAGTTTGAACTTGATTATTACAGAATCAAGTATCCAAAATTAGAGAAATATAAGCACATAATTAGGAGAGAACTTGTTGAAGAAAAAAATCACATTCAAAAACTTCATGCGAGCAGTGACAAGATTGATTAATAGAGGGAATGAAAAAAACCTAAAGGTGACATGATAGGAGTTGGTTTTGATAAAGAAGAATGCTCTAAATCTCAAGAAAGATAGTCTGAAGGTATAATAGATAAGACACCTAATCGGCAAGAAGATCTTATATTGTAAGAGGAACCTAGAGAAGAGACCAGACCTTTCAGAGGAATATGCTTTGGATGTAACAAATTTGGTCACATGAAGGGGGATTATAGAGGTAAGACTCCTTATAATCCCCTTTTTGGTTATTATTTCAATTTCTATGAATATGGGCACAAGAAGGCAGAATATAGAAAACCTGATCAATGCAGGACTAAACAAGACTACATCAATGAGAAAAGTGCAACTAAGATTACATGTTACAAGTGCAACAACTTTGGGCACATCAAAAGGAATTAAAGGTTATAGGTTAATCAAAACATATCATCTTCTACATGCTATAAATGTAAAAATCAAGGACATGTAGCAAATTTTTGCAGGTATAATGGAGTTGTAAATAATAGAAGACCACCACCTATTGTTATAAAGAAAACTATTGGTGATGTTGGAGAAAGTATGACAGAGTACATGGATGATATTGATAAATATTTTATTAAGGAAGATAACAAGGATAGTGGTAAAGTATGGAAGATAAAGGAATATAGTTAGACTAAGGTTTAGGGAGAATCAATAGGTGCTACTGAACCCTCACATGATATTTCCACATCAGCCTAAATGGCCAATCATGGCCTTAGGGGGAGATTTAGAGAAATGTAACATAAATCTATCCATCCCCTTTGAATGTAGCATAAGATGATGCAAGCTTATGGACAAATAATATTATTAGTTTAGAGTCTATATCCGAGATCGCATGGTTATACACATTATATTGGATGATTTCTAGAAAGATGGATGAATGGATCTTTGCAGACCTATGGGTTCATTGGTAAATGTGTTAGTTTGTGCATGGAGAAGTATAAGTTCATTCTCCTAAACATTTTCAATAACCATTCGAGAAAAACTTAAGGAGACCAAAGGATCAAGTAAAGAAGCTAGAGCATTTCTATGGTCGTTGAGTGTGCATACCCTAGTTCACCGATTAAGAGGTATTTTGATCTTCTATGAGCTTTGTGTACTATGGATACTCCATTGATCTTTGATGTTAGTGAGAGGCCAAGGTATAAGTTTAAGAAACACCTTTACAAATCCATAGAGGATGATCCTGAAGGAACATTTTTGCAAACTACATATGATGTGCTTCATGTGGAAGATATTAGGGCATACATACATTGCAAGTACAAGTCATTAGGGGACTTTGAAATCTTCAAGGAGATGAAAGACATGATGAAAGATAATGGAAATTGGAAGGATGAGTTCACTCATTTACAAAACCTTAGCATCATGCGAATGACAAAAATCTATGAATTTGATGAGGAAGAATGGATCAAGATCATTATTAATAGAGTCCATGACCAGTTTCTATAGATAGGAGAGCAACCTGTTAAGATTTCCAACAAGTTGATTCATGATATGACTAGATTAGATAATACTAGAATTATCCCTACCACGGAAAAGAACATAAAGAAGTAGGTTGAAACCCTAACACATTCTAAGTTGGAAAAGAGGGAAATTAAAATTGCCGACATCTTTAAGCAAGATGTAATATTGATTTCTATTATTTTGGGATACAAACTTCATTACAACAACCGACCTAATTTTGTCTCCATGGGTGTAATAATGATGGCATATAAGATGGTGAAGGAAACATGCAATACAAATTATGCGAAGTCCTCAGAAAGAAATTCATAGAGAATGTTAAACAAATCAAGTAAGACAAATCAAAGGCATTCAATTTTGGATCACTATTGATACATATCTACATTCATATAGTGCATACGTTTCCTAGAATGCACCCTATAGCATGGAAAGACAATGAACCCACATGTATTCAAGTGACCAACAATTATAGAAGATAAAATATAACATGGGTAGATGGAGAAATCTTTGGCATGTTGAAGATTATTCAAAGGGAAATGAAGGGAAGAATGCGAATTCCTGAAGCAATGGTTGAGAAATACAAAGATACAACATGTTTCATGGTTGAAACTGATTGTGTATTCTTCAAAGCAGTAGAACCTAGGAAGAAATGGAGTTAACCTATGGGTTATGAGGTCAGTGCATAAGTTATCACCATGAAAGTAGAACATGTTTTATCTTCTGAGATTTATTCTACTGAGATAGGGCACCTATGAAGAAAAATCTGCCAAAATTAGAGATGAGAAAACTAGGGTAGTAAGAAAAAGGAAGATTGAGAAAATTGTTGATAATATTGCAGAGAAGGTAGATATAAGCCGAGATGAGATGCGAGAGGAAAGAAAGAAGATAAAAGGAGTGTCTGGGTTAGTGAGCACTGCTCCTATAGCCCTTCCACCTCCTGAAGCTATAGAGGTTTTTGATTCACCTCTTACTGTGGTTGATGTACCTAGTACCACCCTTACACCACCCAAAAGGTTATCACAAAGAACATCCATGAATGAAACAAAAAAGGTAGTAGAGATTCCTATGAGAAGAAAAAGGCCCTCTAAAGAAAACTCACCTCCTAAAAAGAAGAGGAAAAGTGTGGAGAAGAAAGAAGAAAAGAAGATTGAAGAAGAGGAAACTGAAGTGATATCATAAGATCAACTAGCTGAGAGACAACTTTGGAAACCTGATATGAAGATGTTGGAAAAGAGGATAGTTGATCAAGGAAAGCTAAACCAATTGCATAGATACAATGAGAGGTGTAATTAAAATGATAAAATTCTGATTGAATACATTGTCATTAATCACAAGCAAGTGTTTAAAAAGAATCTACTTGAAATCGAAGGTAGTATTCCTAAGGACTTATAAGATAAATTGGAAGTAAGGAAACAATTAGAACTTAAAGAAGATAAACAAATAAGAGTGAAATCCATAGAAAATATGCTACATATTTTTTCATTTGTTGAGCATGACATAATAATGCAAGCCATTAAGCCCCTGTTGAGAGTAAAAACAAGATTTATAAAGATTATGGGGAGAAAGTATGATGAAGTAATAGAAGAAAATAACAAGTCTATTGATAAATTATCAATGAAAGTTGAACCAGAAAATACTTCACCTCCTAAGCACAAGGATACTAAGCCCAAAACCATTCTGAAAGGAGAGTCTTCTAAATATACACAAGTACACATTAACTCATCTAAGGATGAAGATGATAGTAATAAGTTCTACAATACAGTTAAGAAACCGGATTTCTTTGTAGTAGGTGTGCCTGTGTCTTTGGACACTTCGCAAGATATTGGTGACCCTTTTCAAGGGAATGTTGATACTATTACTAAGGTAGATGGAAGAAATAAACAAAGTATAATCAATACAATAGATCTTGGCACATTGTCTGGGGGAGAAATGAAAGGAGCTATTAAGGAAGAAGATCAAGGCACTAAGGAAGAACTAAAAGAAAGTATGGTTGAGGTAAAGAAAGAAGCTGAAACTAAGGTTGAAGATGAGCAAGAAAAAAATGTATCCATTCATGTTTCTTCAACTCTAATGTTGACAAGTGATAATAAACCTTTGAACACTAATGTTGATGGCATGGATGAGGATGAATTAATTAATTTGTCATTCATAGCCTTTGCTTAGGATAAGGAGAGATCAAAACAAAGGATAGAGAAAAAGACAAAGGTATTGGACAAGGCATTAGATAGAATCAACAACATTCTACCCATACCTTTCACCTTTCAAGGAAATGATACAGTGGATAATCTGAACAAATTCCTTGATGAATTTGATGTTCACTTTACTTCTTTGGAGAGGCCACATCTATGAAAGTTGAGAGGGAATACATGGTGAGGAAGCTAGATGAGTTACACCATTCATTAAAGTGGCATATCAACATATTAGACACCACTATCTCTAGTATTGGGTCTTGCATCGAGCATGGAAAGAAGATATACAACTGCTGCATAAACCCTTCTAGGCATGTACAAAATGTGTTGGATATAATCCATAATGATGAGAAGACATTGGATGACCTAGAAAAGAATTGTGGGTCCTCCTCACAATTTGTTACAGAGATGGATAAGAAAGTATCCAAGTTATTGGACAAAATCAGTGTGCTTGAAACTGAGAAGTCAAGAGTGTTGGGTAGATTTTCTATGTTGAGGAGTATGCTTACTCCTAAAATATCAATTCTAGAGAAACACCTCAAGGATATGGAGATATCAAATAAATTCCTTGATGAAGATCTGCCTGTAGTACTGAAGGATGCAGAGATATCATCCTTTTCTTTGAATGACCTTATTCATGTTGGTCAGACCTTGGAGAAGATATGGAAATAGATACAAAGATCTTGGAAACCTCTTTTCAAGATATACTTCATATGGTATGAGTTTTGTTTTGGTGAGAAGCTCTACAATTTTGATGAGTATATAGTTAAACATTTTAGTAGACCTTTGACATTGATGTCAAAGGGGGAGTAATAAGTGTAGTATGAAAAATGTATAGTTAGTAGTTTGGCATTATACACTTAGTCATTTTTCACTAAGTGTTTTAATCAATGCTAAAGGGGGAGATTGTTGGTAAGTGTCCTAATGAGTATAGCATATAGGTTGTCATTCATGGAAACACTACTTATTGGCATGGTTTCTTGGAGTAGAATCCAGTTTTGGATATTCTATTTGGAAAAATGACTAAGTCCAGGAAGCAGTTGATAGGGTAAAGTTGCACATTTTTTCTTGGTGAGCACAATATGTGATTAATTAAGTCATACAAGCTTAGAGGAATGTATTATGGGATGTTATAGACTTTCAGTTAAGGTCTCTTGTATTTTGGAGTTTACTAGAGAGAGTTACAGTTTGACGTGGTTATGCAAAGACAATGTAGCAGTGTAACAAGGTAGATGAGTGGTCACAATGTTTAAGGGAGTAACATGTGGATTCCATAAGTTCTACTTTGGATGTGGTTTGGGTCCTACCCTACCCTTGTTGATATATGATCGTCGACTATTTATTTTATATTTGATCATGTGTTGGACATATTTTGTGATGTATTTGAGCTGACTGGAAAGGTCATGAGATTGAGTATACATGTGAAGATTTTTTGAGATACGAAGATACGTGTGGAATAGATATATGTATTGTGATGTCAAAATCAGACACATGATACTTCAAGCTATAATTGGGACTACTTAAGTATAGCATATGCTTGTATAGTTCACTTTGTGATAAATCATTGTAAAGATAGTTTTGCATTGTAAGAGAAGTGAGCTCCTTGTATTACCCCTAATAGGGTTTCTATCCTTTAAGAGGGATTTGTACTAAATTTAATATTCATCTCCTAACAGGGCTAGATCTCCTAACAGGGCTAGGTCTCCTAATAGGGACACTATAATCTTAGTGCATTATTTGTGGGTATCATCCCCACTGGGGTTTTCCCTTGGCCAGGGTTTCCTCATTAACAAATCGTGGTGTTATGATTTGTTTATTTCATGTGTATGTTCTTCTTATTTCATTAATTGCATGGTTAAGTTTGAAATTTTTAAGTTTAAGAATAAAGTGTTGTAATACTGAATCACCCCCTCTTAGTATTACTTAATCTTAAAAATTTCCTATCCTTATTCTAATTAGATGCATAAAGTGATGCATCTATCCAAGGGGATAAATTCAAGGATTATATTTTGTCTCTTGGATTGGTGTTTTGGCTTATCTCAAGGGGAGTAGGTAGTATATTTGTAAAAAAGTATTGTAAAAGTTTGAGAGATGGCTTATATAGATATTTGTTCCCTTTTTGCTCTATGTAAAATATGGAGAGATATATATTAGGGGGAGATAGCTATTAAAAAAAGGGAGAGAGACCTATTATTTGATCATTTATCAAGGGAAGAGTTTTGCATAGATGGTGATGAACATATTTATGGTGTTGCCATCAATGAAAAAGGGGGAGATTGTTGGAAATATGTGTTTGTGTTATCATTGATGTCAAGTTTATGTGAGGAGATTGGTAGAAATATGTGTTTATAAATTCTTATGTTCTCTTGTGTTTCTCTTGATTAAGCATTTGATGTTTCTAGAATGTTGAAGTGTTAGAAGATGAAATATGAAAGAAAGAGAATTTGAAAATTTTATGGGAGAATAATCCATATTCCTCCACATTTTGTCATGAGATATTATGGTTCTGGCTATAATATCTATGTTTAATGGATGTTTCATTCTGATGATTGTAGGTCCTCAACATTGTAGTTGACATGGTTGTTAATTGATATTTTCTAATAGTATGGTTGTTTGTAAGGACTGGCCTAGAGAATTCTTTACATTGATATGCATTGATGTTTCTAGTATTTTAGTTTGGAGGACATGCTAAAAATACTTGTATAGTTTCTCAATTTTTTTTATCATTTGGTGTTTTTCTATGCAAAGATAGTTATGATGTTATGTTTCTTACCACTATGGTTTGTTGAAGCTCTCTAGCTTACCGTGTTGGTTTTCCTATTGAGGCCTTATTCTTTTGGTCTGGAATTATGTTATAAGTATAGTTAATATGTTTTTATTTGTCTTACTATGGTTCATGAAGATTTTAATTAAATCATTTTTAATTAAAATTTGTTTTTGGACAGTCTAGTTATGCGCTATATTGTTTATCTACATGTTATATTTGTTGTTGGCTTTGGAGTATTTGCTCTTGCATGAAAATTATTTAGAGCTACTTAGAAAGATGTGTTATGATGTTTTTGGGTCCCCTTTATCTGCTCAAGTGGATCACAATCAACACAATTGTGTTTGGTGGCTAACTTGATAAGACTTATGTATGTCCTCTATTTGGGCTGACATAATTAAGGGTTTTGATGAAGTTGATATATATTGAAGATCATTTAAACATTCTCATGTGTAAAAGAGTCTATGAAATGATTTGTGTGCACATGCATCAAATATAAGTGTAAAGATCAGTTTGGATGGTGCGCCTTCATGATCATATCAATCAATTTACCAATATAGAGATAGTGAATGTGTGTATGGTGATTTTTAAGAATTTGGTCACTTGAGATAGTAATTTAATGATAATTTATTGCTTAGAGCATTGCTAGAGATAGTATGTAGAAGGATTTTTATTTTGATTTGTAATATTCATGTATCCTGCAAGAAGATAGTGAGTCCTTCCTAGAATATTTGTATCTTTCCTTGAGGCAGTGTGCCTTAGTCTACAAGTCCTTTGTATCTTGCCCTAACATTGTGTGCTTTAGCCTACAAGCATGTGGTAGTGAGTTTCCTTGCCAATGAGCCTAAAACAAATAATTTAAACTAATTTTCATATAGTGTGAGTTAGATCTCACTATGGTTTTCCCCTTCTTAGGGTATCTATATAAATCTGGTGTTCTTATGTGTATGCTGTTAATTTATTTATCTTTCCATGCTAATAATTTGATTAAGGTTAATTGATGTGGAATTGTGATTGAAAAAGTTTTAAGTATATGATCAAGACTAATTGATACCCCCTCTCTGTTGGTTTACCCTACAAAAGATGGTTTACTAAGAGGGGGGTGAATCAAAAATATTGAACCTTAATACTTTAAATCTAAACCTCTGATTCAACTCACTGATTCAAATAACAACAGCAACTGAAACTTGTAAACTCTTCACAAAATTGATAAACAACATATAACATAAGAAAATAACATTCACAGTTATCAAGCATCACATGAAACACCAGTTTTAACAAGGAAAACCAATTTGGGAAAAACCTCTGTGGGAATTGTCACCCACAAAAGAAATACTCTTCTGAAGTATGCTTGGTTAAGAGCCAATCTGGTTAAAGATTACAATGCACATTTGTTAGATGTGACCTTTTTAGGGGATCCACCTTAGAGCTATTAATATCTTCATCCTGTTAGGAGTGCTTTGGTTAGAGGGCTTAAACATTCATCCTAGAATGTTACCTTTCTCAAGGATTTACAAAAGGACTTTTTTGGTCCACTCGGTTAAGAGATTTTCTGTTACAAATATTAGTAAGCAACAATGTACTAATGTGACCTATGATTCTGAAACTATAATTTTCTTGATCAGATCCTTTTTTCACTCTCTGAAACTTACTAGCACCGAAAAATCATCAGTCTCTCCTCTGGACTGATTATCCAACTCTTTCATTACTCTACTCGCTATCTCTTCTTCTATTCACTTTGCCAGCAACTCTGGATAAACATACAAACTCATCAATATATAGGCATTTTTTTTGCCTCTTAATCCTATTGATTAGGTTTTCCCTCAATTTATTTCAGCCATCCAATCATCTCAAATGAATTGATACAATGTATTTGCAAATTGGTTAGGCGGTTAACCTTACCTCATGACTTGCACTTTTTCTTGGAAATCACAACTTTATTTTGCCACTTAATATACATCTTAGATTTTTAACTTGAATTTTAATGACCTTAGATCTTGTAACAAAATTCACCTTCATCCTTAGCATCTTCTTGATCTTTGTGCCTTCGCATTAAATTTGTTTTTCTCCTTGAATCCAATCTCTGTTTAAACTCTATTCTGTGCTCGGTGACTTCAGTGAATATCTTCACTCGGTGTCTTACTTCTCTTGGTTACCAACCTTGCTTTGTAGCTGACCTTTCTTGGTTGTCAAATTTTCTTGGTGATTGTCTTTCCTTTTCTCAACCAACTAACACTTCACTACTTGTAACTAGGTTGTTCCCTTTACTGACTTTACCTTTCTGCTTTACCGACTTAACAACATCAAATGTTAAGTAAAAACAATTATACCAATAGTTCCTTATCATTTTCTGATCTTTATTATCTGCCCAATTGAGTTTCTCTCTTATTTATATGGAATATTAATATAAACCATAAATCAATTTCTTGACATCATTGACAAACTAACACCTGATCTAACCATTCTACTTGCTTGTATTCTTCTAAACTTGATCTTCATCACCCTTACAATTAGTTGGTTAACACTCTCAGTCTTGGAGTGTGTTGAACATGAGGATGCACCATATTCAAGATCATATTTGTAAGTTTGAATTAAAAATAACATATTAAAATCTTACCATTAAAATTAATCAATGTATTTATTATCACAGAAAACTAAAGTTGCACAAACACGGATACAAATATGGATATAAGTACAATATTTAAACAAGCACACTTGAAAAAACATTTTCTATGGATACACCACGATAGGACATTCATAAAAATATATACACATATATTTAACACCATTTTATAAGTTACTAAAGAATATTTTTATTGTTTTAATAGCAATATAGACACATAAGTGCTACATATTATAAAGTACACTGTTTATCTATAATTTTATTATTAAAACAAAATTTAAATACACTAATAGTTTGGTAGAATCACATGCTATAAAAATATCATCATTGTTCTCCTAAAATTGGAGTTCTAGATCATCAAGATTCTCTGAAGAGTTTGGATAGTTGGATTGAGTCCAACAACTAACTAGAATCTCAGAACCAATGAAGATTCACTAGAAAATCCTCCCACTATGCCAAAATTCTCAATAGTGACATTAAGACGTGTCAATGCATTTATGTATACATCAGTGCTACTCATCTCAAGTTGCACATCCCAACGTCTTCTAGTTTCTTTCATGTATTTTTTAGAGGAATATGATAGAAGACAGATATTGGACTGCACATATATAAGGTCCTTTGTTTTATTGGCTACCAACCTATTTCATTTCATAGAAAAGATAACTTAAACCATATGTAATCTAATTATTCTTAGATGCAAACGCACTTGAAACCTATAAAAACAAGAGCTGCAAGGCAGCTAAGTTCCTGCCCAAGATTGAAAGAACAGTCATGATTATTTGAATAATAATCTGAATAACAGTCATGATAATTTGGTGGTGCACTTCATGGCCCAAAATGCCATTGCCTATCATATGCCACTAAAGCTCATTTGGGATGCAACCACTAAAAAAAAAAGTTGGTAATCTAACCAATTGTAGTTTCGTTTCAAATGCTTCTTGAAGGGACCAAGATTAAGGTACTTCTTCTCCAATGAGATGTTTCAATTTTTGGAATTCCAAACTAATTTCTATTGTAACTTATTTC
>MU225923.1:1805248-1848738 GCA_018584345.1 Thuja plicata
GTAGAGTGAATGCGATTTCAGTCCACATAAGAGAGAGAACCATGTTCCATCAGAAAGAAAACAGAGACAGTTTCATCGCCTGATCTACATCTCCCTTCTCCAAGAGTTTGAAATATCAGTTGTCACATTTTTGATTGGTCTAGTGGGTGAGCACAACTGCATGCAGACTAGATTCATTAACCTGATTCTTGTTTGAATGGTCAGACATTGAAGTAGTATTATCATCTTCTAAGATGTCTTCAATTCGTACAACATAGTTTGAAATGCAAAATGGTGCTCTTCTAAACACAATGATAGCCAACAGTGACGATTTCAGATTTAATGGTGCAGAAGCAACATGAAAATTAAAATAATTGTCTAATTACTCCAAGCATATGAATTTGAATAATAGTCTGATTACTCCAAGCAGCCAACAAATCTGCACCATCCAATCATATGTGACCAGAACATTAAGAAAGCTACCGCAGGTCAATGATACAAAAAAATGTAACTACTAGACGTGATTGTAATCAAGATGTTGATGATGTAATTTGTGTGTGTGATGTAAAAATAGATCAGTAGAGAAGATTGTACTATTTTGTAGCTGGGGAGAGAGACATTTTGTTTTTGCAATTCTTTTCATGAACTAACTGATCATTGCTATCATGTATGTAATTACATCTGTATGGTAAGTATTATCAATAAATGCTTGGTCCAATTTCATCTTGATCCATTCCAATTGCATAAATAACATTGACAACCTGGAGGGAGATAAGAATGTGTCACATTCATTCCTCTCACAGAACAAAAAGGTTAATGAAAACACAATGCTCTGGCAAAAGGCTTATATAATTTTTGGATTGATGGATGATGAGTATTGTTAATAATTGCATGGTCTGATCTTTTCTTAATCCTTTCCTATTGATGAAACTCTTTACGCCAGGCTTCGATATCTTGGAGGATCCAGTTAAAAGATGTGTCAAATTCATTCGTACCACAAGACAAAATAGTGAAAATAATGCAATGCATTGGTGAAAGGCTTTTAAATTTTTGGACTAATGATGTATTAAATTGAAAATAAAATTAAAAAAATAATACAAGACACATCAAGCGTTATTTCATGCAAATAAAAAATGCCTGAAACATTAACATAGCAAAATAAAAGTGTAAATGGAATTCAATTAGTGGGGATTTTAAAATCGGAAAACTAGGGAGAATTAAAAAGCACCCATAAATTCCTGCAAAAAATATCTCTAGACAACACACTTCTTCTTGTGTAAGCCCATGTCCTTCTAGTTTGATTACCTCCAAAAACTGCATTTTAAATCTTGCTGGAACTAAATGTTTTTGCGAATAGATGGAGCCCATAACTACCTAGGCGTCATAATTGAATATATGGTAAAAATAGGGAAATAGAAGCTACTTACATTCTTCCAATGAAATTCAAAAGAAAACACCTCAGTGGTTTTATAGCAAATCTGAAAGAGACTGCGCAATTACAAATGTGAAACATAGGTTTTTCTCTATGAGTGTGTATTTCAAAGTTTAAATACAAAATGAGACAAGTTCAGTTTTGGAAGCATAAGAATGGATTAAATGTGCACGGTGTGAAGCTTGACCTATAAGCTCTGGGTTGTTAAAAGTGGTAGGATTGAGGAGAGCCCGTTACAGCCAGCTCTAATCTCTGGTTCATTGAGATTGCCTCTAGAAAACTTGGGCATTTTCAATGACAGAGCTCAAATTCAGGTTCCTTAATAAGCATGGATAAAATTTGAGCCTTTTGCATAAACGTCTTGAAATAAAAAACAAACTTGTGCGGCATGACATTTTACTAAATTTTGTAAATGGGTAAGAAAGAAAGCTAAAATGATAAGGAGACCATGCCCATACCTGACACATTACCATCTGAATTCCCCCATTAATTAGCTCAGAATTTATCTACAAGGGCAATGGATACATGTGTAGATTGCAGATGCTTGGCCAAGCATGGTCAAATCTGGTTCACTTGTTTTTTGATTGTAGATTGAATGAAAGGCTTTATGTTGCATGGGTATTGATAGAGCCATGCAAGAGGATACTTGAAGATGAAGCCACAGCTACAAAATTTCAGTCGCCTCTAACCCTTTTTCTCGCCAGAACATTCGTTAAATGTGCAGTCACCAACACAACAATCATGCCGTACAGTCTGCCACCACAGTCCACCTCTCTAAATACATACAAGAAAAATCATTTTGTGGATGCCAAGTGCTCCTTTTGACCTGCAGGCTACAACGATTGTGAGGACTGGTTACTGTTTCTGAAATTAAATAATCAACCCCTACAGGGCCTGTCAGACTATCTTTTTATGCGCCTTCTCTGGCCTCATTTATGTGCGTTCTCTAGCCTCGTAAATTGTATTTTCTCTCTGCAATCTATCATCAGCCAATGACATCACTTGAATTTTTTTTAAAGAACTTTTACTGTTAAATAATATGCAACTTTGATTGATTGAACATTAGCATAAAATAGATCCTGTATGAAAGTTGATGGTGATTGGTGTATCTGAGTATGGATTAATCACTGCTTAACTAAAAGCCCTCCGCAATAGTTACTACCATGCATGGCATGAACTAAAAAGTTGATATCATAAGTTATAAAGACACAAACAATCAAACTAAAATTAAAAAAATAAAATAAATTAGAATGTAATTCATGTGAAGTTAAATCCATGATAGGATTTTTGTAGCCAAAATTTTCAAATATCTATTCATGGCACCTTTGAAGTTCCACAATTTTATAGGATCCATTTCTATTTTTATCTTTTATTGCATCAACATCTAGATAAGTTTCATTAGAGGATGCAAAATTACAAAACTATTATCGAATCTTTGCAACAACTATATGATATGAAAAAATATTTTTTTGAATTTTTTTAATATCCATCAACAAACTCAACATTCATATGTGGTGTTGTACTATTTCACTATGCTAACATATAAACATGGTAGTACTTGGTGTTTAAATCATATGAAAAAAGTTGTAAAGGAATTTTATTTTTACATCTCTTCTTTATTACCTTATATATTTTCCTATAAAAAAAATTAGAGGGTTTTTTCTCTTTTACTATAATAATATCTCTAACTTGCTCCGTCATCGTATCTATGAAATCATAGATGTAAACCAATATTAGCTTATCAATATCAAAATGACCAATGTGGGTGCATATAGGTTTAGTTAAAGATAATACATAGTCTATTTGAGCCCACTAATCATCTTCAAGAATTAATGAGCTTTGATATTATTTCTCTATCTGTTTGAGATTACCTCTAACTACACTATCATTACTAATCACCATACGTTTCAAGACTTATTTGACATCCAAAATCCTTTCAAGGATAATGTAGTAGATGAAAAATAATGTCTCAAACAACTTCAATAAAAAAATTATAATTTTAAAAAACATATAAATCTTTAAATATTTTATTTTTTTAATACAAATAATATATTTGAAGCTCAACTCTTCTCTACAAATTCCTACAATGCATCATGAAAATGCTTACCTCTTCCTTCCAAATTTGCATTAAGGGCCTATAATTAATGGTGTTGGCATTCTAGGAAATGATCACATAAAAATCATGGGGAGTATTCTAGCTCTGGCTATCAAGTTTCTAATGCTAGGCGTGGGAAGGTCCATGGTTCTCCTCTCGTGTCCCTTCATTGTGACACAAATGCTTTAGTTGTGAACAACAATAAGATTTTACCTCTTTGAGTTTAGCTCTCAATGCACTTCCATGAGGTTTTTTTGGATAGTATTTCCAGTGATAAAGATGAATACTTGTAGGAATGCATACTGTCGTATGTAGATTGATGAAAACTTGGCCCAAATTATGCAATTTGCATGCTTTTATCACTCATAATCGGAAAAAATATATGGTAGAGGAAATATGTATCTATCCTTGTGCATAAGGTATTTTTATCCTAGAATTTGACTCTAATGAACACATGTAATTAATGGTGACCTATATTTTTTTAGAGAGATTCCATATGCATGAAGCCTTGGTTTTGTTCTTTTGATACTCAAATTGAGAATTGTACATTGAATTTCCTTTGGGTGAGTTTACCATATCTTCCTTTAAAAATTTAGGAATCATATTGACTATGTGCCATTGGAAATGGCTTGGGAAAGTATCATTGCACTTCCAATGAAACAATCGACTATAGGAGCTCAATCTGTGTACATATATGTGTAGAAGTGGATTTATCTACTATGGTTCTCTTTGAGATCTAGTTGAAAGTGGGAAAAAATTGTTGGGGATTGTGTGTGAGAAATTACACCTTCATGAAATTAGGATTCTAAACTACAATTATATGGAAATAAATACAAAAATTTAATCTAAGAATTGCAATTAAATCCATGACATCTCATGGTTCCCTATCTAAGCTTTGTTAAGAGAGCTCTCAGCCTTAATCTTTCTCAAGGACAATCCTAGAATGAGAAATTTAAAGATAAAATGCCTAAATCTAGCTCAATTCTCTCAAAGATGATACAAAATGGATTCAAATGCTCTCATAAAAGATAAAATATCTCAAATTTCTCTCAAAATGCTGAAGATATTGCTCAATTGCTCTCAAATTGCCTATAATGAGGATTCTTTGCGTTCAAATTTTCTAGGATCCCTTATGCTTACAAAATGGCTTGTATTTATAGCAAATTCCCAAGGGTAGGGGGTAGAGTGAATTGACCATGGGTTAGTGCTTGGTTGAGCTTGATCCCTCAAATGGTTTCAAATGGGGAGACCATTTAAATGGTTGTCCTCAAAGGATGGGACAAGAAGACAAAATACTCAATTCTCATTGGTTGATCAAATTGAGTTGAAAGAAATTAGGATTTATTTAATTCAATCATTTAATTAAATTAGCCATGTAAGGGTGAATGGGTTGGATTTTATTTTTAATTTAAAACTATACAATTAATTGATTAAAATCAATTATATAATTTGATTGATCCCTTTTAGGCTTGAATTTGATTATTTGATTTCATGATTATTTAATCCTTTGATTTTGTCCAATTTCCTTGATAAATGTCCATTTGATTGCTTTAAATCCATTTTAATGCATTTTGATGAGATTTAGGGCAATTGGCTGAGATATGCAGATTTGGATGATTAAGAAACACCTGGTCAATTTTAGGTGTCGACAAATGCCCCTCTTTGAATTGATGTGCAAAGCGCATTGATTCAAAAAAAACTTGATGTCATGATCATTGTTTTGATACTAATTAACTGATGTCTGATTGATTGCAAAACCTAATTGATTTGATGTGAAACCTGATTGATTTGAAAATCTGATGTGAAACCCTGATGTGAAACCTTGATGTGAAACCCCGATGCAGAACTTGATGTGAAACTTTGATGCGAAACCCTGATGTGAAACCCTAATGCAGAATAACTCACTGATAAATTTTGAATTTTTAATGCCCTAGATTTGATGCAATATATGATGCAAAATCCCAAGATACGATATGATGATGCCCCCTCAGAAATGAAAACATGTTGATGTGCAAATGTCAAAGATTGGATGAAACTTGATGAAGAATAGATCCAAGATGATTTCATTTATGATAAACATGGATATTGAAAAATATGTCAGAAGATGCCCCAGTGTGCAAAATATGCAATGTAATCCATCTGGGTCAAAAATCTTCAAAATTTAGGGTAAAATAGCTTAAATAGGTTGAAAAACCCAAATTTACTATTCATTTTCACTTTATACTGCTGAGATTTTGCTCTGATCCTGTGACGATTGACAGCGATGGTGGTCCCCATTCGAGAGAATTGGTTCGAGAGAGCATGCCGGTATCAAAGACCTCCTGACTACGGGCCTCCAGTGAGTGATTTCAACATTCCTAGTGCATTTATTGCTCATTAAATAGCATTTATTACAAGTTTTTAATGCTTTTTAGATAGATGTTTGCAAAATGCCGCATAGGAAATTTTAAAAGCCGCCTAGGCTAGTGAAAAGCCACCTTCGCGCATTTTAAAGCCGCGTTGGAGCAATCCAGTGCCGCCTAGGAATTAGGTTAAAATTGCAATCCAATGAATTGTGCATCGCCTATGAAACCCTATCATTTCAAGGCCGCCTAGGAAAATTTGAAAGCCGCCTAGGACTTTAAAAGGCCGTGTGCTTGGTGAAGCGCTGCCTCTAATGATTAAAGTGCCGCGTATGAAAATTGCAACGCCACGGGGCTAAAAAGCCGCACACACTTAGCCAAGTGCCGCCTACAAAGAAATATGAGAAAAATTGAAAATAGATAGGATAAAATTGCCTTCGATTGAATGTTTGAAAAGATTTGATTGATTTCCAAGCTAGAAAATGTGATTCCATGATGTCACTTAGTGTTTAGGATATTAGAAAAATCATATTGATGAATATTTGATATGCCAATCAGATTGATTAAAATGATGCCAACTTGATCCCTTCTCAAGATGTAGAGGGTAGGAACAATAGGTTGATGCGCTCAAAATAGAGCAGGATAGATTTAATATTTTTGATTGACTTAGAATGATCCACCAATAGAAAAACTAACATAATTCACTTTGTTTCAAATTGTAGGAACATTACCGTAAGTTGCGAGTATGAGGTGTAGTTTCTTGGATCTTTGATTTAGTCGACGAGCTCACTCTTCTTGAGAGATGGACTATTGATACATGTGGTCTTAGTTTCCTTCTTGATCTCCCTCAGTTTCAGCTGAATTGAGGTATGTTGATAGCTATGGCAAAGCGATGGCACTCAGACCATAACACTTTCCATCTACCCCTCGGTGAGATGACCATCACGCCAGAGGACATATACAGATTTTTGAGGATCCTGAATTGTGGAGAGTGGGTATACTATGATTTAGTTTATGATGGCAGTGTATGCAGATGGGTGTTTGGAGACAACACCATTGAGAATGATTGCATTACTTGGGTGCAGTTTGCTTCATTTCCTACATTGCCAACATTACTAGGAGCAGTTATCGAAGGAGTATTGCTTCCTTATAGGAGAGGTCATAGATTTGCAGTCAGATAGGGCCGTATATTGGAGGACTTGATTGCACATCCTCAGAGATTCAACTGGGGTTCCCGTGTGTTAGCCCAGCTTTACCATGATCTACATGAGATTGTATACAGGCACAATGCATCTATCTTAGTAGGTGCAGTTCTATTATAGATGTGGACTTGGGAGCATATCCCTATCACTAGACCTGTCTTAGAATGAGTACGGGCCCGAGGATATCCGTATGCATTTTTATATGATGGTATGCTTGTCCAGCAAAATCTTGGCAAGGTTGAGTTTTGGCATCGTACTATCGATGATATTGATTAGGTCGTATGGAGACCATATTTGAGCCGTGAGAGGTGGCGAGAGGATGATGATGAGTTGCCTTATATGTTTTCCCCTCAGTGGATGATTGGTCGATCACCACTATGTATAGAGAGATTTTTCTTTGGGAGAGTGCTCTGTCAATATGACTGAGTACAGGATATGCCCCAGGGTATGGCACTTTATGCTAGGGTACAGGCAGAGCCATCCATGTGGGGAGCTCATGTTGATTATCAGTATGCCTATGCATAGATTGATCAGCTTGGGTTTGTGAGATGGGATATGATGACACATGTAGCTGATGTAGGGATTTCCGCTAAGTATCGAGAGTGGTTCTTATGACATCACTTTGTTAGATTTACATATCCAGCTGAGCCCATTCCAGATGTTGATGATCTATCTGATGATGATGGTGGAGATGATGATGGGGATGGAGATGGTAGGAGACCTCAGAGATAGAGGGTTCAGAGAGAACCTAGGGTACAGAGAGTTGCATGACCTTGGATGCAGGGTGGTCATGTTATAGGCCGAGGTGGTGGATTTGGTCAGCCTAGACAGAGGCGAGTGCAGGCATAGGAACCTCCCCAGAGATAGGCTCTTGACAGAGTTAGTGTAGAGTGGGCTAGGTAGAGACACATATGAGTTCAGGTTGCTAGACAGGTTCCTCCATAGGTTCCATTACAGGGACAAGGTCAACAGAGACCTCCATCTCCTTAGAGACAGGCTCCTCAGGTAGATCCACAGAGTAGAACATCACAAGTGATACCATAGGTTCCATTAGCACCACAGGAACCTCAGGCCCCTCCATCATCACAAGTACCTCTAGTTCCTCTGATTGTGGATAGCTTAGTTCAGGATGTTCGAGGATTATAGGTAGGGATGACTGCAGTGACTGGTCGGTTAGATCATGTTACAACTATGTTGCAGTAGTTCTTGGCTATGTTAGCTTAGTTACCTACTAGTACTAGCACTAGTTAGGCACCACCTTCTATACAAGATAGATCAGGTGACAGGGATCCCGATGGTGCAGGAGGTTCAGGTATAGGTATTGCAGGAGATGGATCAAGTGCCCCTGCTGGGTCATGAGATAGATTGGGATATGTGATATCCAGATATTGTATTGATGTATCATGTGTATTGTTGATCAGGACTTGTGATAGATGGATCATTTTGTTGATGTATCTTTGATATATAGATCTTCTATAGACATTTGATGATGGACATTTATTTATGCTGACCTTCGATTGATTCCCCTTTGATGATGTTGTTATGAGATTTCTTTTATGCATATCTACATGATTCTATGATGTATTTATTTCTATTATGCTATGGATGCAATGTCTTAGAGTAGGACATAGATAAATGGATGCAAATGATGTTAATGCAACTTATTTCTATGTGATTTTCTAACTTTACTCATGATGTATGATTTAATGCAATGATATGGATGCAATACTTAGTGTAAATGGTAAAATGAATGCAACTATCTTTTTGGGTTTTTTATGTATGCAACTTAATTTATGAAATGCAAGTCCTAAATGATGATATGGATAAATGACTAATGATTAATGCTTCTTTTCTTTGCTTTTCTCTTGATATGAATATATAATGAATAATTATTAATGCTATGAATGCAAAAGATAATCTCATATTGATGATTTGAAACTATTGAATTGATGTATCCCCATTAATTAACCCCCCTTGAACTTGGAAACATGCTAAAAATAAAACCCATTAAGCTAACATGAAAATGAAATTAATCTAACATGAAAATGCAATGCAACTAATTGTCCTCGAGGTTTGTGAAAGAAATGCAAACAAAGATATATTTTCATCATTGAGCATTGTGGAACTAGGAGTCTATACAATCTTTACTGGTGCCACTACGACCATAATAATATGAATATGACTTTCATATCATTTGGTAACCTTCTGAGAAACCCAGTACAACCCTCACTAGTTGAATGACCAACTATGGGAGTATGAATACCGGTTTAATCAGATTCAATGTTGCAAGTGGATGTTGGTATTAAGATATTGAAAATCTAAATAGCCAAGGTATCCTTTTGCGTAAACAAACAAAGGTTAACCCTCTTTCCTATATGAATGTCCTCGATGGTTCTTTGATGACCATTTCATTAGACAAATTCACACAAGTTAAAGGATCTTCCTCAAAACAGTCACACAGAAGTTAAGAAAACATCATATCTTCATCATTGCCAATCTAGTCGAAACATCATCGATTAGCTAAAAAGACATGACTCAAAAAATTCAATGAAAAACTCATCAAAAATTCCAAGTGTTTTGAAATGTATCAAGATTTTCAAAAAGAATTCCAAACATGCTGATCATTTAGGGTTTGTCAATTTTTAATCCTGATAAAATAAGTTAATGAAACTCAAGGATCATGTTGTTCGATCAAACTGTTTAGGGTTGAACAATGATATCCATCAAAGGTTCCAAAATATCTCTCCTCTAAATCTGAAAATCTACTTCTGATGCGTGACTAAGATGTAGCACTCTTGAATCCACTTAGTACCAAAATTGATGATGTTTTCCCCCAAGTGATAAATGTAACCATGTGAAACTTAGGGAAAAATGAAACCTAGAATGCAACAATGCAGCTTTGAGAATTTATTATGACTTATGCACAAATGACGGATGCAATGAGGATATGGAAAAATGAGATGATGAAATGCAATATGTACAAATGTGACTAGGAAAGACCTAAGGGACAAAAGGCGCCTGTTGCCAGGTTTTCACCTTTTGGGATTATTGCTTTTTTCTCTTTTTTTTTGCTACCAAGGCACCTATTGCTAGGTTTTCACCAAGGTACTTTTTCTCTTTTTCTCTTTTTTTGATTTTTTTGATTTTTTTTTTGTATCATCAAGGCGCCTATTTGCTAGGTTTTCACCAAGACAACATTTTTTGATTTTCCAAATTTTTTTGATTTCTTCATGCTCAATTTTCTCCTTCTTTTGATTTTTTGCTTTTCCAATGTTTTTGGCTTTTGAACTTTTTGATGTTTTTGTATTTTGATCTTTTCTCATTTTTTGGTATTTTTGACTTTTTCTCATGTACAAAGGTGATGCTGATTCATCTAATGCTCTCAACTGATAATCTTTCCTCGGATACTCTTTCATCTAATCAGGTGTGAAACCTCTTAAGATGAATGCTATTGATAGGTTCTTGCAATTCATCACCATCACAATCGGCCAATTTGTAAGTCCCCATTCCAAAAGAAGAAACAATGAAAAAAGGACCAAGCCAATTTGATTCCCACTTTCCTTTCTTTTCTCTATCAACCTAATTTTTTGGATTCTCACTCAACACTAAATCTCCCATTTGAAAGGTTCTTGGTTTAATATGCTTGTTATAGTTCCATGAGATTTGATTCTGATACACTTTCAAATGATCATAAGATTGAGTTTGGTGTTCCTCCAACATTTCCAATTTTTGAAGTCGGGCAACTCTATAATCCTCATCCGTGATTAATCCATGCAATGACATTCTTAGGGATGGTATTTCAACTTCTAAAGGTAGAACAACTTCGGCCCCATAAACCAATGAAAAAGGTGTAGCTCCTGTCGGGGTATGAATATTTGTTCTATAGGTCCATAATGCTGGATTGATTTGAAGGTTCCAATCTCTACCTAACTTACCAACCGATCTTTTGAGAATTTTGAGGATATTCTTGTTAGTAGCTTTGGCTTGTCCGTTACCTTGGGGATAGTAAATGGATGAAGAGTGATGAGTAATATGGAATGTGTCACAAAGTTCATCTACATCCTTGTTCTTAAACTGCTTTCCATTATCCGTGATGATGGCATGAGGAATGCCATATCTACAAATGATATGATTAGGGATGAACATGGAAATTTGCTTCCTTGTTGCAGTTGTTAAAGGGATGACCTCAATCCATTTAGTGAAGTACTCTGTTGCAGTGAGAATGTACTTATGTCCATTTGAAGAAGGTGGATAGATCATGCCAATCAAATCAAAACCCCATTGGTAGAATGGCCATGGTGTGACAAATGGGTGTAATGCTTGTGCCAGTGCATGGATCATGTCTCCATGGTATTGACATTTTGCACAAACTTTGACAAACTGACAAGCATCTCTTTCTAAGGTTTTCCAAAAGTACCCCATGCATAGGATTTTCTTAGCTAGGTTTAAACCACTCGAATGTGACCCAAAAATTCCCTCACGGATGTCTTTTAAAGATAATTTTGATTCATCTTCCTCCAGACATCTAAGGAGCATTCTGTCAAGACCCTTACGATACAATGTGTCAAAAAGGATGGTATAAAGAGCCACTTGTCTTATGAAATTTTTCTTTTGAGCATGGGTTTGGTCTATGTGTAAGGTTTGGTATTTTAGGTAGGCATAAATGGGTCCATATCGTGGTGAGTCATGTCCATTTAAAAGGGAAATAATTTGGGTATCGGGTAGGTCAAATGCTGGTTTAACCAATTCTTCCACCAAGAACTCATACCTTTCATTTTGATCGGGCATTTGAAGCAAAGAGGCCAAGGTAGCCATTGCATCTGCTACTCTATTCTTGTCTCTTGGGATTTGTTCAAAAGTAATTAAAGCAAAGTACTTTTTCCAATCATCCACCAATTTCTTGTAAGGCATCAATTTTTCATCCTTTGTAGCATATTCATTATTGACTTGATTGATGACTAATTGAGAGTCCCCATAGACTTGTAATTCTACGACATTCCATTCTAAGGCCATCTTGATACCTATGACCAATGCTTCATACTCTACAATGTTTTTTGTACAAGGGAACAATAACTTGTAAGATTTTGGGATTGTATAACCTTGTGGTGTGATCAAAAGAATGCCTTCCCCACTACCATTTTGGGTGTAAGATCCATCAAAGTATAAAGTCCATGTCTTAGCTTCCACATTAACAATCTCAAAATCCATAAAATCCACTTGAATTGGATGTGTAGACTCTAAAGGATAATCGGCCAGTTGATCTGCAATAACTTGACCTTTGATTGCTTTCCTATCAACATACTCAATGTTGAATTCACTAAGCACCATTTCCCACTTTGTAATCCTTCCAGTTAGAGCTGTTTTTCTAAGTAAGTATTTCAATGGATCAATTTTGGCTATGAGCTTCACCTTATGCATCAACATGTAATATCTTAACTTTTGAGAGGTAAATACCACTACTAGGCAAGCCCTTTCCATGAAGCTATAGTTTAATTCATATTTGATCAAAGTTCTACTCAAGTAGTAGATAGTTCTTTGTTTTCCTTCATTATCTTCTTGTGCCAATAAGACTCCTAAAGATTTTTCCATTGTTGAAATATAGAGTAATAAAGGTTTTCCTTGAATAGGTGATATCAAGATGGGTGGACTCATAAAGTATGTTTTCAACAATGTAAAGGCTTTATCACATTCTTCACCCCATGTAAAGATGGTGTCTTTATAGAAAGAATGGCATTTTTCTGCCAATTGAGAAATGAACCTCCTTATAGATTGAAGTATTCCTTGAAGTGACCTCATTTGAATAATATTCTTTGGAACTTCCATGTCCATTATTGCTTTTACTTTTTCAGGATCTACTTCAATGCCTTTTGCAGAAATAATGTACCCTAGGAGTTTTCCGGATTGTACCCCAAAAGCACACTTCTTTGGGTTGAGTCTTACTTTGAATTGTTCTAGCCTTGTAAAAATATTTTCAAGTATGGGTAAATGATATTTTATTTCATGTGACTTAGCTACAATGTCATCCACATAATCTTCTAGGAAGGTGTGCATCATGTCGTGAAAAATGGTAGTCATTGCTCTTTGATAAGTGGCTCTGACATTTTTGAGACCCAAGGGCATTACATTCCAACAAAAATTACCCCATGGGCATGTAAAGGCTATCTTCTCTTGATCCTCAGGTGCAATGAAAATTTTATTATACCCACTAAATCCATCCATGAGTGAAAACATAGAATGACCACAGTTAGATCCACAATAGCATCAATGCTAGGTAATGGAAAGTCATCTTTTGGGCAAGCAAGGTTCAAATATATAAAATCCATGCAAACTCTTATGGATTTATCATTTTTGGTAACTGGTACAATGTTGGAGATCCATTCTTCATATGCAATTAATCTTATAAATCCCACCTTGAGTAATTTTTCTGATTCTATTTTGACTAAAAGGGCTACATGTGGATGCATTTTTCTCAATTTTTGCTTGACGGGCTTAACTCTGGGTTTCACATTCAAATGATGCATTATGAAACTTGGATCCAATCTCGGCATGTCAGCATATGACCATGTAAAGTTGACTTGTTTTGCTTGAAATAATTTGATGAACTCTTTCCTCTCTAAGGGACTCAAAGATGCCGCCAAGTGAATAAATTTAGGATCCACTTCGGTACCAATATTAACCTTTTATGTTGGTTCAATGAGTATAGGTGATCTTTCATCTTCATGTGCTGGTAAGGTGTCCAAACTCTCTTCCTTAGGTGCCACATTTGGGTTTTCACCTTTGGAAACATCCTTTATTTTTACTTTTTTGGGTCTAGCACTGCCACATGGTGGTTTTCACCACTAGACCTTCTCATTTTTTTTTGTATTTTTTATTTTTATTTTGTGGATTAAGAGGTTGAACACCTACCCCTATCATCATTTCCAGAGTGAATTCATTGATGGAAGAATTTGGTTCAACCGCATTTAGGTATAAGGCCATTGCATTGTCATTTGGGAAGTATAGTAAGAATCAATAAGTTTGGGGTGCATTAAGGACAAAGATTCATTGGATGGATTATCATTTGAGGGATTTAGGGACATGACTTCATTTGATGGTTCATACACTGTATCTTCAAGGTCTATGACATGTGCCTCATCAAGATGGTCCATGGAAGAGGGATCAAAATCCTCTTCACTAGAGTCCTCTGAGATTTCCATGGGAGAAAAAGCATGTGGATTAAACACTAGGTTAGAATCTCCCACCCATGAAGGTACCCAATGTTCACCTACCCATTGAGTGTAAGGAGGTTCTTGTTCTACATTAGATTGTTGAGGTTCACTTGATGTTTGAGTATAAGTCAAACCTCGAGTCACATGTTCTTGATTCTCAACTTTAGGAGGAATTGCATAAGTGTGAATGGTATCAACCTCTATGTCATGAAAAGATTCTTTGAAAAAGGAATCCCACTCATAATCCCTAGAATCATCTTCACTTTTGGAGCCTTCCATGTGGATATGTGCTCAAAAATCATGCATGGGACTTGAACTTTCTGCCTTGTGTTGAAAACCTATGCCGACTTTCTCTTCTTTTGCTCTCCAAACTGGTTCAATAGGTTCTAACAACCCTCTATGTTGAACTCTGAAGAGTCCTCTTCCCTTATATCCCATTTTATTCATGATATCAAATCCTTTGCCATATTGATCAGTTTGGATGTTGATATGTTGCACCCTTTCAATGGGATTAGCTGAATTATCCTCATCCTTATAAAGCCATTGGAATACTTAATTATCCTCTTTTTCCATTTCTTGTTTATCACATTCTCTCACAAAATGAGAATTATAATTTTGATGTTGATGATCTTTGGATGGCTTCCCATGTGTCCTTATAGATGTAGGTAAATCAAATAGGGAAATGAAATATCCCCCTACCCCTTTTGAGTGAATTTTTCATTGTTTCTCAAATTGCTTCATCATGTCACACATCTTTTGATAATGGTATTTCTTAGCTTGTTCTCTTTCTTCCTTAGTGGGTTTCAAAGTTTCCATTCTCAATGTTGAAGTCTTGATAGAATTATCATTTGAATTTGGACCCTCATAACTCATCTTTTCTTTTCCCTTAGTTGATGTAGTTGAGTTAGTTTGAATAGGGTTAGAAGTTGATGTAATATTTGATGTTGGTTTTGAACCTTCCTGTTTATATTTTTCAATGGTAATATCAGGGATGAATCCTTCCCTATTATGAGTTATGAATAGTTCATGACTTGGCTTCAAAGCATTGCAATATTTAAAAGGGTTTGAATCTCCCCTAATTGTTATCTCTTCCCCCATGTGTGGAAACTTTATGCATTGGTGATAGGTAGAAGGTACCGCTTGCATTTCATGTATCCATGGCCTTCCCAATAGAATATTGTAAGTCAATTTCATATGAAGGACCTGACATATGGTATTTTTTTTGATAGGCCCCACTTGAAGTGGTAGAATAATCATACCCTTTGAAGATCATTCCTCCTCATCATAAGCCTTAATGGTAATTTTATTTTTAGGGTCAATGGAAGATTCGGTTAACCCTAATGACTTGACAAGGTTTAAAGTGCAAATATTAAGACTAGCTCCCCCATCTATGAGAACTCTCTTGACCCTATGCCTTTGGATTAACACTTCTATGTGAAAGGGTAAGTTTTGAGGATGTGTGATAGACATATCATCTTGCTTTGAAAATGAAAGACAATGAGGGCCTATTAGGTGTCCTACCATGTTCTGAAATTTATCTTCCTCCAAGTTTATAGGAATGGTGTTCTCAACCAAGGCTTTTTCCAAGATCTCTTTGTGATTAGGAGATAATTTCAAAAAATCCAAGATTTATATTTATGCTGGAGTCTTTTGTAATTGATCCACCAAACTATAAGGCTTTGTTGAAGGTGGTGTTTGTTTAGCCAAAATAATTGGTGTTTTGGGGCCAATAGTAATATGAGTACCCCCTTGTGATAGCATTAGAGGTTTCCACTTTAGGTTGATCTTTGATCACAACAAAATTTATAGTACTCTCATGGTCAGATATAGTATTGATAGTATTATCATAGGTGTGTGCAAAGTTAACTTTATTATTGCCTCTTGCATTGTTCCCATTATTTCCTCCATTGTTTGAATTGGAAGATTCTCCTTTTTCATGCTTACAGAAAGGAGTTTTAAAAGCCATGTGATCTTCATTAGTTTGAGGGCCCTCTACTTTTATCACACCACTATCAATGAGATCTTGTACCACATGTTTGAGATGCATGCAATCATTGGTCTTATGTCCCCGATTTCTATGATACTCACAAT
This sequence comes from Thuja plicata, assembly GCA_018584345.1. NCBI lineage: Eukaryota > Viridiplantae > Streptophyta > Pinopsida > Cupressales > Cupressaceae > Thuja > Thuja plicata. The sequence goes on from MU225923.1 coordinate 1,821,598, forward strand.
GGTTATTCTCACTCCACCAATTTGGCTTGATTTGAGGTTCATATGGTTGAGCCCTTGGTAGGTAAATAAGTTTATTTTCAATAAGTGTCCTTAATTCATTTTCTAATGGTTCACCCAAATTAGTGAATTTCCTTTTGGGTGTAGGTGCAAAGAAAGGTTTAGGCTTGTAAGCCCCTTGATTATTCCCAAAGTTGTTATTAGTGTTGCTGTTGTTAAAGGGCACTTTGGGTGCTTGATTCAAATTATTGGATTTTAACTAAATTTTGGGTGAGATTGAAAGGGGTTTCCTTTAAAGTATTTTCCTCTACCACTCCATCATTGACCACTCCTTTATTGTCATTATTTCTCATCCAAATTTGGTTGTTGTTAGAGGTATTGCGATTTTGATTGGTATTGGAGGTATTGTTGTTATTGTTCTTGTTATCCTTGTAAAGTTTAATCTCTACACTTTTGACCAATACCTCTTCCGTTGTAACCCCATTATCAATTAGGTCTTGGAATGACCTAGGACATTGTAGCCTTAACTGATAGTTCATTTCATGATTCAAGCTATTCACAAAGATATTCATCTTCTCCTTTTCGGGTACACTTCGAGGGTATCTAGCAAATACCGCTCTCCATCATTGTAGGAAAAGTAGGAATCCCTCTCCTTCTCTTTGTTTGGTGTTACATAAATTAATAATTGTAATCTCATGTTTGATATTATAAGAGTAATGAGTTACAAACTTAGATGCCAATTCTTCAACGGTTCGAATGCCGGAGGGTAACTTCGAAAACCACTCCATTGCTATACCTCCCAAACTTCTAGGGAGTAACCTCATTAGGTAAGTTGTGTCATGCATGAATTCTAGAATTAAGGCACAACATTCCCTTAAGGGATCTTGAGGATCAATTGTTCCTTCATATTTTTCATATTTAGGGAAGATAAAATTTGTTGGAAATGGAACCATGATTAATGTCTTATCAAAGGGAAAAGGACACAAAGCTTCGATAGAAAAGGGTTTAGGAACCCCGATTTGTTTTATCATGTCCAATTTAATTTGGAAAAGTTGGAATTGCTTATTCATGATGTCAATGGGGTTAGCCTCAGCTTCTTTTTGTTTGAGTTTGTTGACATCGTCGTCATGTGGAAGTTTAAGACCCGTTTGTGCTAGGTCTAGAAATTACTTTTCCTTGTCTTTTTCCAACACTTTTTCCATAAGCTTCATGAAGAAGGGACTTTGCATTGATTCATTGACCTTTTCATTAGTTTCTTCCTCATCATTAGGGTCAATGTTTCCCCCGTTATTATTATTTAACCCTTGGTTGTTAGGGTCAAGGTTAATTCCTCCAAGGTTGTTGTTGTTTAACCCTTGATTGTTAGGATCACCATTTCCCCCTCCATTGGTATTGTTATTAGATCCTTGATTTTTAGGGTCAACATTTCCCCCTCCATTATTGTTTGTATCCTTTTTGACATGATTGATTCGATCGGGGTCTATATGGCCAAACAGAAAAGACATTGTTGGCTCTGTTTCTTTTATAGGTTCCGACAAAGGTCTTGAAGAACTAAAAGGATCACCCAGAAAAGGACACTCTTGCCTTAGATAAGATCCATCAGGTTGTAGGGTTGACTTGATGTAATGTGACTGTGTAAAATCTGACATTAACATAAATCAAATAAAGATTTAGGCTTTTTATCTCACTTAATTGATCAATCCTTGAATCATTTTTCAAAAGGTGCAATAATGGTGGATTCTGATCAACTTGAAGTTACACATAGGTAAAACATCCAAAAGGGTATCCAAAAATATGAGAAACTTGTTTTCAAACCTTTGAGAAATATCCACTATTTTCCCTTCTTTGTTTCTGGGCGACTCTTGCTTGTGTGTAGGCAGCTTTCAAATGTTTGTACGCGGTTACTGGAATTGATGTACGTGGCACTTTGTAGCTCGTAGGTGGCATTTGCCTGTTGATAGGAAATTTTTAACTGTTTACACGTGACACTTTCCAGTGGCTTACGGGGCTTATGAATATCTTCAGGCGGTGTTTCAAAAGTACAGGTGGTCCAGAATTATTTATACGTGGCCCAAAATTGTTTATACACGACGCTTTGCTAATCAAGGTTGAAATTTTCAAAATTTTGAATTTTTAAAAGTTTAATAATTTTGATCAGACTTGTTACAGAAGATTCTTGCATGAAAATAAAGTACAAACTCAACACACACATCAAATTTGAACCATATCCCTAAAACAACACTAAAAGTGTATGTTCTTGGGTGTTTTGTTTATGGGCATAGCATAAGAAATTCTTCCAAGCAATCTACCTAAGAGTCAAACAAAATTGGTGTTTAATAATGGCTCTAAAAAGGTAGGCTTACTAATTAACAAGGTTTTAATCACACCTCCATTCTAACTCTTATCAAGTTCCTTTACCCCCTTACGAGCTTCCCACATGCACGAAAGTATGATTTTGCGCAATCCCAAAGGACTACTCGAGGAAGTGAGGATGAATTGCACAAGAATTAATCACTTTTTGATTAAGGTAAAGTGCATTTTTTTTATAGTGGGTTGGATGATATCGCGGCAAAAGAGATTGTCTCCCACTTTGGGTCGTTCCCTCTCACCGCCTTCGTAAAGGAATTCTCGGGAGGCAGGCCCTCTAAAGCTTTATTTTAATCTAGCATACATGGAAAGTGAAAACTGAACTTAGTCCAACAAGTTTGGGAATTTTATTCACTCAAAGAGTGAAGAGCATATCCCTATTGTCTTCCTTTGTTCCAAATACTTCAAGCAATATTTGTTCTTTTTCAACCCCTTGACAAGGAGGTTCTTAAAAATGAAGTGTGTGGTTCAATTCCTTATCCCTTTCTTTCTACCAAATTGAATTTGCACGTTTGGCTTTTTGATTCAATTCGAAAAGTGAAGAGCATATGCCTAATGCTTGTTCAATTTAGACAATAATAGGGGTTTTCCTAATTATGCTAGATTCAAAGAAATTTGCCATAATTTAAGCAATGCAAGCTTGATTAGAAAAATACCTTATTTTCGAAGCTAGCAAAGGCTAGGTGCATTTTTGATGTATTTTTCTTTTTTTCAACTCACCTAGTGGTGATCATTCCCACTCCATCTCCTCTAATAAATTAGTCAACACAACAAAGGAAAAGTGAAGAAAAACTTGCAAACCCAAATGACAAATCACTCCTAAGCTCTTTTAATCAAAATTTGCAAACAATCAAGCTTAAAGAACTAGAAATGAAAATTAATCAAAGAGTAGGGAATTTCTTTGGAGAGTTTATTTTGTGCTCTTACCTCTTTTCTAGGTCTTGTTACTCTCTTCTTTGGTTTCTATACCTTTGGATGATTTTTCATCTGCAGAAATAAAAAATACAGAGAGTTAGAAAGATAAACAAATCAGTTAAAACTTGATAAACAAAAAAAAGTTCTACGCGGCATTTAACAGTTAATACGCGACTTTTAACTGCTAGAAAATGGAACTCAAAACTTTGAAAGCGACAATTAAAATTTAAAATGTGGCTCTGAAAAATCCACAAGCGGCTAAAGATAAACCATAGGCAGCATAGAACATGCAAATTGCGGTCAAATAATGCTACTACGCAGCTCTAGAATGATCACAGGCGGTCTTTTACTACTAATAGGCGGCCCTTTACAAAAGCAGGCGGCACAAAATGTGCAAATTACGGTCAAATTATGATAGCACGCGACTTTGCAATGATCACAGGCGGTCTTTTGCTGCTAACATGCGGCTTCAGAATCTCCGCAGGCATCTCTTCTCTTGTTTCCTGCAAAATGACAAGAAAGTGCAGCAAAACACACAAAAATATGATAAAAATGAGTAAAATGAGGCCTAAAGCCCCACGGTGGGCGCCATTTGTGTGTGAGAAATTACACCTTCATGAAATTAGGATTCTAAACTACAATTCTATGGAAAGAAATACAATAATTTAATCTAAGAATTTTAATTAAATCCATGACATCTCATGGTTCCCTATCTAAGCTTTGTTAAGAGAGCTCTCAGCCTTAATCTCTCTCAAGGACAATCCTAGAATGAGAAATTTAAAGATAAAATGCCTAAATCTAGCTCAATTCTCTCAAAGATGATACAAAATGGATTCAAACGCTCCCATAAAAGATACAATCTCTCAAATTGCTCTCAAAATGCTCAAGATATTGCTCAATTGCTCTCAAATTGCCTATAATGTGGATGCTTTGCATTCAAATTTTCTAGGATCCCTTATGCTTATAAAATGGCTTGTATTTATAGCAAATTCCCAAGGGTAGGGGGTAGAGTGAATTGACCATGGGTTAATGCTTGGTTGAGTTTGATCCCTCAATGGTTTCAAATGAGGGGACCATTTAAATGGTTGTCATCAAAGGGTGGGACAAGAAGACAAAATACTCAATTCTCATTGGTTGATCAAATTGAGTTGAAAGAAATTAGGATTTATTTAATTCAATCATTTAATTAAATTAGCCATGTAAGGGTGAATGGGCTGGATTTGATTTTTGATTTAAAGCTATACAATTAATTGATTAAAATCAATTATATAATTTGATTGATCCCTTTTAGGCTTGAATTTGATTATTTGATTTCATGATTATTTATTCCTTTGATTTTAATTTGATTTTGTCCAATTTCCTTGATAAATGTCCATTTTATTGATTTTAATCTATTTTAATGCATTTTGATGAGATTTAGGGTAATTGGCTAAGATTTGCAGATTTGGATGATTAAGAAACACCTGGTCAATTTTAGGTGTCTATAGGGATAACCGGTTTATTATGAAAAAATGACCATTAGATGCAAGCAACTTTTCAACTAATCACTTTACCCATCAATGCCAAAATATGAAAATTCATGAGCCTAATAACCAAGCTACATTATAAAGTCTTACTGATGCAGGAGCATCCTGGGTGTAAGGGCAATCTTGCATCACCCAAAAATATTTATGTTTTCTTTTCAATAAGGGCTACCTTGTGCAGAGCTGCTATTTATGGAAACTTGCTATTTTTAGTAAGTTGGTCATACGATCTCGGAATGTTCTGATTTTGCATGTGGAGGTTCATCTCAGTCATATCAGCCTGACAGTAAAGTTTCATGGCTAGATCAGGTCTAGTTTTGAAGATATTGAAAATTTTCGGTATTGAAAACAGGGTACAAAAACTTCGAGCTCAGTTTTGAAGGCTTTAGAGGCCCCAGATGAGGTCGAAACTTGGGCTCAATGATGCTTGCATTATCAAACTATTGTAGAGCGCTTCGTGGCATTTCCGAAATGGGGTTATAATAGTCAATCGAGTCAACTGGTGATGACTTATGGTCTCCAGAAGTTGGGCCACCTGAAATAGCAGAAAATAAATTTCCTTCAAAATTTTCGGGTTTCAAAAGTTATTTTGAGCCGACTTTGATGTACTAAGTTGAAAAAATAAAATAATTCTAAGTTTGGTCGGCCCTAAGGGCTAAATTTCTGGAACCTTCTCGGGCGGTGGAAATTGCCTATATAAAGAAGGCCCGTAGTGTTGTCTTAGGCAGTTCGGGACAGTTCTGGGTAGATCTGGGTAATAATTCGAGGCTTTGTCCTACAGAATATTGTAAGGGGAATGCGCATGTGGCTTTGCATATTGTAATTCTGAAAGTTTGTAATTCCACATTTGTGGAGATAATAAGAAGTCCATTTTCTGTTCTTGCAAATTGTTGTTGCTTCTCTGTTTCTGTTATGTGTTTGTGGTATTAAGGGGAGCACCCTTCATCACTTACCTAGAGGATTGGGATAGAATCCCACCATTATGTCATTTCACCTAAAACTCAAAATAAAATGTCTATTCCATAAGCTCCTCAAGAGGTTATTTCAAAGTTAAATTCCTTCCCTCTTTTTGTTGGGTTTTCTTTACCTATTAGGGCCATAGAAAAGGTGTCTAATTTTAGTGGATCCTTTTCTACATCCTCTACCTCCTTGGAGAAGAAAATTGTTAAGAATCTTGATGATTTTTAGGAGGCAACTATTTTCCATGACAACTTGGTTCATTATCTATGAGGGCATTGAGGGAAATTATAACGAAACATATCTACAACCTACAAATTAAAATCACCATTTAGATTAGTATTGGACCAAATTCCAAAAAAGGAAATATACTTCCACAAAGATAAAGCATTTAATGATGTTAAGATCACCTTCCAAGAGAATGTATACCTCTTGACTTTAAATAGTTCTTTATGCCCATATAATGATGATATGAGATGTTTTGTAAAAGAATTACTTGTAGTAGATGACATGCCTTTTAGACTATTTTATGCACCCCTATTCTTAGGACATCCACTTTTTAAAAAAAAACACTTAATCATTATATGAGGCACAAATCCTTTGCACCTTCTTACATACTAAATAAATTGAATATTTTTAATACAAAATAAAACTTACCTTTAACAAATCTAGCTTAGTGCATTATCTATAAATGAATCATGACATATGATGATTACAAATGAATGTATGATTTTATTTGGATTTTTCATAAACCTTATGTATTTGTTGAGTTTTTTCAAAATTTATTAGTACCAAGTTCAAATAATTAACTACACAAGGGGTCCACCAAATATTTGGATATCTTGATTCCACTATCAAACCTGCCACTTTACAAACATTTGTACTATATGTGATCACCTAAATATACTTTTTGACCAAATCAATTACTTCAATTATAATGTTGCCAAAAATTTGGGTATATTATATCCAGACTTACATTCTATTTCTTTTAGAAATATTGCCCCATTTGGGTTCATTGCAATCACATTAGTTAGAGGTCTATTTATAACACCCTCCCATCCATAAAAAATGGTAGAAGCCCTTGAGGTAAAAACCTTTTTCTTTAGTCAAAGGGGTAGTACAAACCTTCTCATAGTTTGGTCTTTTGTATCCTCTTGGTACTTCATTAAACAATGTGACCATCTCTTGCCAATATAGAGCATACAAAAAATAAGCAATATTTTAATTTGTATCCTCTCAACTTTGCAAATTAAGTGTCTTTTCAAGAGGTCCTAAATTAACCCCATTGTGACAAGTAGATGTTCCTGAAGCTAATTTTGGATGCAAAGCGGGGTCTATTTAGACTTAGAGTTTATCTTTATTTGATTTTTTCTTTTTAATATTGTATAATATTTTCATCTAATAACCCTTCTCTAGATGATCACCAACATTTGGTCCAGGGCATACTTCACGTCCAATACATGTTATTGACAAAGGTGCCTCGAACCCTAGTATAACAATATTTATAATTTTTAACCAGTAATGTCGTCTCCAGTTATAACCTCCATTACCTTCAATCTTATCAAAGATGATCACATATTTTCACAATAGATATTTACAGTTTGGTTTGATCCATTGTCATTTTCTGATGTTCTAACATTGAATAATGATGATGATGATGCCATGCTTAGTATCCTGCAAAATTTTAAAAAATTATAAATATTAGTAATTATAAATTGAGTTTAAAAATATAAATTTTAAATTTTAAATTGATTTAAGAATGTATTTTAAATAATTAATAATATTCTTAACATATATTTTTTACTATTTCAAATATAATTTTACAAAAAACATAAAAACTAAGAATCAATAGTTATACACACAATATAACTTTTAAAATTTTAATCTAAATTATTATTGATAAAGAAAAATAAAAAAATGTTATATATAACTATTATTTGATTTCATTAAAATTATAAAATTTTATAATATATTATAATTTATTATAAAGGAAAAGATAAAAATGAACAAAAAAGCAAAGTAGGTTGGGCATGCGAGAAAAAAAGGGCATATTGGATCTAATTTTGCACATCTACAAAGTTTGGATGTTTGTCCTTTTCAAGATTATTTGGGAATTTAAAACATCAATCCTTTTTATGAAGTAGCACTAGATTTATCTAAATCTTGAAGTGTTTTCTATGATTTGTAGGTTTATTGGTTCCAAAATGAATTGAAATAAAATTAGGGCTTGGATTTTTGAACTGTGACAGACTCAAGGAGTTGTTTAAATTCTACCAAAAGGAATTTTTTATTTTTATTTTTGCAACCATAGAAGAATGGGAAATGATTATGCATGGTAGTCTGTGGTCCTTGGGGTAGCCTCCTCTCTATATACAATAATGACACTAAAATTTTAACCCCCTCAAGATGAAACCTTATGACCATTGTGTCTAGGTCACATCTAGGTTAGACTGTATATCTTCCAACTGCATATTGGTCATAAGAAAGCATGGGAAAGATCACTAGATTTCTTAGGACCTTAATTAACATTAATGTTGATATCATGAACAATGATTCATATTTATACACATGACTTAAAATTGTTTCTATCAGAGAGATCCCAGAGAATATTCAATTGTGTGTTGATAGGGTGTGTCTCATTCATAATATTGAGATAAAAGAGGATGAATATTTTTTCCTTTGTTGTATAAGTTAGACACACCTTGAAAAAACTATAAAATTAAACCTAAAATAATTGACAAATGGTGTCCAAAATAAAACAACAATCAAATAGTTCACAAAAATATATCTCAGGGGGTATCTTTGGGACTAGAAACACAATATGCAAAATATAAAAAAATAAAAAAACCTAAATAATAATGGCAGTGAGTGTGAAAAAATATTGATACAATGCTATATTTTGTCAATCTTGTAATTGTTCCATACTCTAATTTGGCAGATCATGACAATACAATCCAATATAGTAGGTTTGGGCTTCCCGTAGCCTTGAGATGGGACCTATCAAGTAGGAAGAAAACATTTGAGAAGTGATTGGAGGAATCAAGGGTAAAAGTTAGGATGAATGGAAACATATGAAGAAATATTCAAGGATGAGTTGGGCATTTTGGACATAAGTTGTATTGGCCAATCTATAGTGAAACTATTGAGAAAGTATGGGAAGTCTAGAGGAAGGGAAAGAAACAAAAAAAAAGTGAGAAGAGGAAGCTTCAGAGAAATACCTTCAAACAATTAGGAACTTTATAAATAAATGTAAGGGATCCAAACCCTCCCTTTGAGGATAAGTAATATTATTTATTGGAATGTCATGGGCCTTTTTTTATCGATAATATTAACCTAAGATCATAGTAACCCAACACGGGCATAGATCTCACAAGCACCCGAGCCCAACAAAGGTGGGCCTAAACTGACAATAACACCATTTATTTGGACCAAGTGGGGATTTGAACCATGGTTGCACCATTAATAATGAAACCACTTAACCATTGCACCACAAGATGATCCCCTGTCATGGGCTTATTTGACCTTGCTAAGAGGCACTTCTTTAAGCACCATTTTGATAAATTATCAACTAATTTAGTAATCTTACAAGAAACAAAGATATTTAATGAGTAGGGTATCAAATTCTTAAGGTTCTGCAAGAAGTGGGACAAAATATTTCATGATCCATGTGGTAGTATTGGAGGTCTAGGTATTCTTTGGGCATCAACTATGGATATAAGATTGATGGAATCTAATAACAAATGGATGCTATGCAAATTAAGGTTTCATTCTGTTAGTTTTAATTTTTCTCTACTAAATATTTATGGTCCTATCAAGAGTGAAGATAATCTTAAGGTTTGGAAGTAGGTGAATTCTAAAACTAGATGTTTGAATTGTGATAATTGTATTATTAGAGGAAATTTTAGCACCATTTTGGACATTAATGAGGAAAGTAGAGGACTTTCAAAAGTAAATAAAATAACTAAATACTTCTAAAATTTATTTGATGAAGCTAATGTTGTGCATTGTGTCCCCAAAAATGCTAAATATCCTTAGACCAATAAAATATAGTGCTTCACAAATATCTTGGAATGGCTAGAAATTTTTTTAATTAGTGCAAGGTGATTGGGGAACCCATATAAATGTGACAAGAGTATCCTTCCCATTTCTATATTAGATCACTACCTAGTTGCTTTAAATATGAATTTGAATGAAAAACCACCAAGTGGTTATTTCAAATTTGAGAGAATGTGGTGGAGAGATAAATCCCTTATGGGTAACATCGGAAGATGTGGTAGGAGAATAACACTTTTTCAGGCATAGTTAGTTTCTATTTTATGAAAAGATTAAACTTTATAAAAAATAAGTTAGAGATTTGGAACAAGGAATGCTTCAAATTTTATTTTTACTAAAAAGTTATTGGTGGAGAATGAGTTATCTAAGTTTTATGAAAAGGTTATTCAACATGGTATGTTTCAAGCATACTATAAAAAAGAAAAAGAATTGAAAGAGAAACATCAAGTATGTTGGCAAGAGAAAAAGTCTAGTAGAAGGAAAAATCCAAAGAAAATTGGATTTGTGCAAGAAAATATAACAAAATGTATATTCATGCCTCTATAAAAGCCACTGAGAGAACAAATAACTAGATATAATACAATTAAGTGATGAAACGACATCGCAGGATTGCAAAGCTGCATTCAAATACTTTAGATCTATTTTTACAAACAATCAAAGGGTGGACCCTAAGAAAATTAATGCCTTCCTATCCTCAATATTGTGTTTTATTAATGGAATATATAATAAAGTGTTGACAAAGGTATTCACACTTGAGGAAATATAAATTTCCACCTTCAAGCTACATCTGAAGCACACTCTGGGCCCGAATGAATTTCTAATGAAGTTCTTTTAGACCTACTAGGATTTATTAGGTACTAATCTATTGAGATTGGTGGAAGAATTTATAAAGAAGTAATTTGTGAAAGAAATCAACAATACTCTTGTTTCTCTTATTACCAAATTACATATGTACTCCACCATGTCATATTATAGACCCATTTCACTTTGCAACATGTTTTATAAGATAATATCAAAAGATCTTGCAGATTGGTTAAAAACAATCTTGAACAAGATTATCTCTAAAGAGTAGAATGGATTTAACCTAGGGAGAGAAATTATTGACATCATAATTTTTGCCTCTAAAACACTCCATTCCATGACTATTGAAAAAAATAGAGGGAAGTAATTTAGATGTAAGTAAAGCTTACAAAAGAGTAAACTGAAATGTCTATTGGAGGTTATGTTAATCTTCAAATTAAATAATTATTAGATGGAAATAATTGAGGCTTTTTTTCCTTCACCGTGGTTCTCAATTTTGGTTAATGACAATATGTGTGGTTTCTTTTGAGAAACGAAAGGCTTGAGACAGGGGAATCCTATTTGTTAGTATATAAAAGCACCGAGAGGGGTGGGGGTGAATCGGTGCAAATAGGTAATGAACAATTTCAATGGTGTAGGAGCACCTAGGATAAATCCTATCCCTATGTTTTTTTGTGGCTTGTACTGACCCTCACCATGTCAGTTGTTTTCTTTTTTACCTTAGAAGGTTTTAGCACTATTCACTGAAAATATTTCATATTTCAAAGTTGGTCTTTTCCCGTGTAATTCTTCTCAAAGCTTTGTCTTTTCATGTGAAAAGGGTTTTAAAATTATGTTAAGTCCTCGAGTTGTCACTTTTTATGCTTAGTTGCATAGTCACGCTATTTATTTTAAGTGATTCTTTGGCTGTGCGAGTGAGAGATTCATTGGTTTGTCTGTGGTCATGCAATCACAACATTTTTATGATGTGTTGACTTGGTTATGCGAGTGAGAGACCGAGTTGTAAAAAGTGTTTATCGCACAGTCGCGATGTATCTTTAACATCAAGTTTTTAGACTGCGAGTTGAGAAAAATTAAGTCATCACTCACTCACCAAGGTCTTTGGTCTACCATTTTCTAGCTGTGCGAGTGAGGGAGCGGTTTAGAAAATGTCTATCACACAATCATGATGTATTTCAGTTAATAACTTTTCATCCCGCGAGTGTGCGAGTGAGGAAGTAATTATTTTGTCGCCTACTCACCGAGGTAAATTGGTTTAATGATTTTGCTGTGCAAGTATGCGACTAAGAAAAGTCTTGAGTAAATCACTTAGTCTCTAAGGTTTGTTGAATATTGTCTTTTGTTGTGCGAGTGCGTGAGTCAGTTCTGAGTTAGATTATCGCTCACTCGCTGAGGTTTTTTGTTTGACATCTTTTGAAGCGTGAGTAAGCAATGCGGTCAGTTTTTAATGGTTGTTTAGTCATCACTCTTTCTCTAGTTAAAGTTATCCAATGTTTTTGGTCTGCGATTGAGCGACCAAGAAGAAAATAGTGTCATCACTCACTCATAGATGGTTTGTTCACTTAAGATTTTTTTATGCGCGTATGTGACCAAGAGGAAAGGAGAAGTCATTGCTTAGTCGCGGTGGATGTTCCAGTTAACATTTTTCATCAGCAAGTGTGCAACCAAAGAAGATTTTTATGTCGGTGCCTAGTCGTGATGTATCACCAGTTAATGTTTTTCAAGCTGTGAGTGTGTGAGTAAAGGATTTTATGACCGTGGCTCACTCGCTAAGGCTTAGTGGTTATAAAAAATGGACACTGAGTGACTGACTCAGTTAGTGATATGTTCCCAGAGGGGCTATCACTCACTTGCAAGGGTAAGAAGATAAATTCAAAAGGGTACTGTGAGTATGTGACAAGGTGAATTTTTAAGCAGTGTTTTAGTCATCGCTCACTCGCGCGGGTTCAACAAAAATGAGATAAAGCAAAGTGAGCACGCGATTGAAAAGGCTAAATAAAATCAATGGCTGTCTCTCACTTGCTGGTTGGTTTTGAGTATGAACAAGGATGTAGCAAGTGCTTGATTGAATAAAATAAAGAGCTTTGTCGCTCACTCACACAAAAAGTTTTGAACATTTTATTTGTACAGCAAGTGTGTGATAGCCTGCCATCTGTCCTCTTCCCAGTTTTAAATGCAAAAAAGGAAAGAAATACATAGTCTGTTCAAGCGAGGATATGTAAGTTTGAATTAATGGTAGCACTAGTTGTAGAAGCTAACATAATGATCTTGCAATTGTGAGAAGTTGCAGTAAAGAAGACAAGACATCTATTTGATAGGCTATAAGTATTGTTGATAATGCACTCTTTTTGTAAAATTCTCATTTTCTTCCATTGTAATTTTTGAACGAATTATAGGGAGTTTTTCTGAGATTAAATTTGAGAAAGAAAGATGAGACAAGCTACTACAAGTGCAGTTTCAAAGGGGTCGAGAAAGAAATAAGCTACAATGAAGAAATATACAGAGCAGTTTGTGGATATTTTGCTTGGAACATCTATTGCAAACAATGCAAATCAAGCAGAGTGGAAGGACAAGTGGTGCCAATGCAGAAATCCTGTTACTCTCAATTACTTGGGTAATTCTTTATTTCATTACTTTTAGAACAATAGGTTTAAGTCTGCCCTATTTTCGATCCTTGGAATATGAACATGCCAAAGTTAGTTGTTCCCGACGTATAAATTGATGTAGACTTAATCAAAGAGCTAGAAAAGAGCTATTGCCTAGTGGCTAGGGTGATTAGAAAGAAGAATAAAGAATCCCTTGTTAGTAATAACTGAGAGGGTGGGGGGGGGGGGGGGAANAAGAAGAATAAAGAATCCCTTGTTAGTAATAACTGAGAGGGTGGGGGGGGGGGGGTGAATCAGTGGCCTAAAAAATATTCCAATAATCAACCCTTAAAACTTAGTACCACAAAATTATACCTCTAGTTATCTTTAGTCCTATAAGATGAATGCCTCCAAATACTTTTATCAAACTACTACTGATCGGATTGCTTTATAAAACCTTCTACTGTGTGTTTACCAAAAAGCAGTCTGTTAATTTACCGATAGATAGTAAATTATCTAGAGTATACTGATCAATCCAATTAAGTTAAGTGTAATGCAAAACACTAAAGTAATGACTCATAAACACATTGACACATGGATTTTTAACGTGGAAACCTTGTTAAGGGAAAAAACTACTTGGGACCAGTAACCCAAAATTTTCACTCTTCTGAAGTGAGCTCAGTGAAGAGCCAACCCTATTAAAGGTGACAAACACACTGTTAGGTGTGACCTTGTAAGAGGATTTGAAAGTTTAATCTGTCACTTGATATCGGGCACCTCTATGCTACCATCCTTGATCAAAGACTCTCTTGGCCTATCAATAGGTATCTGGCATCTCATACTATCTTCATGATCAAAATTTTTGATACTCCATTAGATGTATCTCAATATAGAAAGGATCTTTAAACCCTTCTCGGTTAAGAAACTTTTTGAATCAATGGTTAAATTGAAACAATATGATTTGTTCACATATACAACTATACTTGCAGATTTTTAGATCTATTGTAATCTCACAAATTATTCTGATCAATATACCTTTGTTTATACCTTTGCTCCACTTTGATTATGCTTAGTAATTCTATGCTCTATTTCTCAGTGTCTGCAGAATTCTTTAGCTCTTTCATCAGCTTATTGATCAACAATGTATGAAGTTGTGCTTCATCAGTCTCTCTTTAATATCCTCTTGTTCATTCTTTCACCCTCACCAATTCACAATGAATTGAGTTGTCTCTTGAATAGACATGATATCACCATTGTTAGGTTCTTGATTTTCTTTATCTTGGGGTGATCCACAATTCTTGCCAATTAGATTTGAAGAAAAAGTCCTATTTTATCTCGTTGATATTTTTTTTCCAACTAGACAAATCAGCTTTAAGTCAATCACTTATCTCTAGCTTATCTTGTCGATGAAAACAATGATAACTACTAATTAACTCTATATTTAGCTCTGCTAGCTAGATATTTTGTCATTTGTGAACTCCAGTTAATTTTGATTAACTCTCTGATAGCGTCGGTCAACACTCCAGTTCTCCTCAGGCTTCTCCATCAGTTTACACTGTGTTTCTGGCTGTTGGGTTTGCTTGTGATTATTCTCATTGGTAATTCTCGTCGATTTTCTTTCTTGGGCATCACCATGACTTGGCTGTCGGTGATCTCTATTCGTTGGGTTCCACTGACCATTGGTGTTTGTAGTCACAATGTAAATGCTTGTATTTTATGTATTAAAAAAAGCATAATCTTTATCTCTCTGATCCTCTGAAGTCTTTGACACTTTGATTATAACCAATTAGATTGTATCAAATTAACATCAATGACAATATAATCCATTAACTGATTTAATGTCTTGTACTATCCTTCTACATTTTGGTTATCAACTTAACATCTTCAAACATTCAATCAGTTACATGTCATCAATCTCTCCCTTTGGCATTGATGGAAACATACTACATTATCATACTATACTATCACTAATGCAATATGAAATATACAGTTTCATCAAGATTTTATAATGTAACTATTACAAATGTCTGGCTCTTAGTAAGCTCAAAAATAGCTTAGATTTGTTTCATGTAGAGTGGTTGTCTTCAATATTTAATCCCTTCACTGGATAGATGTATCATCTAATATCTCTATTCTGATATGTGCTCTGCCTTGACTGTTCCTCTTCTTGATAATCTCTTTTTCCTTTGACAACATTCTTTCTCTTTGTCTAAACTCTCTCCCTTAGTTACTTCTCTCCCTTAGATGGATATTTCATGTGTAATAAATTTCTCTCCCTTAGAATATTGATTAACTCTTCATTTTCTAATTCTCAGGAACTTCTCTTCATGGTATGATAATGAGAATATCTCTCTCCCTTTGACAACAATGCCAAACCAAAAAATCCTTCTCCTTATTTGATCATCTATATCATCTTCCTTCCCTTTGCATAATATACTCCTTGAATTTCCCTGTCCATCAGCAATACAATGTCTAATTTTTGGTGCATATGTGTACCTTGTAATGTGCAAATATATCTGTTGCTGTTCATCTCTGTGTTTGCATCAACATGACTGATCTTCAGTTGTGGTATAGGATGATGCAACCTCCTAGTTAGATTACTGATTGATAGACAAGGGTTGAACCCCTAGTCTCTGTCTTAGATACTCAAATGTATCCTTCGGTAATGGCTTGGTGAATATATCAGCTAATTGTTCCTTTGATTAAACATATTCTAGTGTCACTTTTTTTGCTTGCACTTGTTCTCTCAGATAGTGATACTTGATAGCAATATGTTTAGTCTTAGTATGCATGACTAGATTCTTTGAAATGTTTATTGCACTGGTATTATCACAATAGATGATTACCTGTTCAAGGATCTTCATATGCATACCTTCTAGTAATTGTTTGATCCATACAATATTTGAGCAATTTTCTATAGCAACCACATATTCTTCTTCTGCAGTAGACTGAGAGATGCATCCTTGCTTCTTGCTTATTCATGTGACAAGTTTGTCACCCATGAAGAATGCTCCTCGATTTGTTCTCTTTTGGTCATCAATGTTTCCAACCCAATCAGCATCTGTATAGACTTGTAGCTCAAATTTTCCTTCTATTTTGTACCATAAGCCATAGTCCTTGGTGTTCTTCATATACCTCAGAATTATTTTGATAGCAGTCATATGTGATTCTTTGGGATTAGCAGAGAATCTAGCAACTATCCCCACTACATGTGCTATATCTGGTCTGGTGTGAACAACATACATAAATTTTCCAATTATTGACCTATATAAGGTTTGATTTACCTCATTTTTCTTGTCCTCCTTTGTTAGCTTGCATCTAGTAGCCATAGGTGTTCCAACTGGTTTGGAATCTTCCATCTTGAATATCTTCAACACTTGCTTGATGTATTTTGACTCAGTGATGTAAATGCCTATATCTTGTTGAAGAATCTGTAGACCAAGAAAGAATTTGATCTCCCCAAACATAGACATTTCAAATTCCTTTCTCATTTCATCAGCAAAGGATTTGCATAATGATTCATTTCCCCCAAAATTGATATCATCAAAAAAAATTTCAGCAATCAGAATATTACCATCAGTATCTTCTTTTATGTACAGATTTCTATTTTCACTTGTTCTAACAAATTTTATGCTAATGAGATATGAGTTAATTCTTTCATACGAGGTTTTTGGTGCTTGTTTCAATCCATACAAGGCTTTGTGTAGTCTACATACCATGTTTTTCTTCTCTGGATTAACAAACTCTTCTGGTTATTCAATGTATACCTCTTCTTCTAGTATTCCATTTAGGAATGCAGATTTGACATCCATTTTGTATACCTTGAATCCTTTAAATACAACATAAGCAAGTAGAATTATAACTCCTTGTAGTCTAGAAATTAGTGCAAAGGTTTCACCATAATCAATACCTTCTTCTTGTGCATATCCCTTGCATACTAATCTTTCTTTGTTTCTAGTGAGTTCTCCATTCTCATTCAGCTTGTTTCTGAATATCCATTTGGTACCGATGACATTCTTGTCATCTGGTTTCGGTAGTAGTGTCCATGTATTATTCTTCTCAATCTGTTCTATCTCTTCTTTCATAGCACTAACCCATTCTTCATTCTCAAGTGAATTGTAAAAATATTTAGGCTCAAAATCACAAAGTAAACATCTGATGTTAAGTGACTTCTTGTTCTTGTTCCAGCCTTCTTGTATCCTATGATTTGGTTTTGTGGATGATGCCTTCCGACATACTTGGTAAGTTCTGGTTCAGCTCTGTGTTCATCATTCTGATTATCTTCTTCATCTTCATTTTCATCTCCATTGATCGAAACATCATCTTGAGTATTATCCTGATCATCGGTAATTACAACCTGATGCTCGGGTGCAATGTTCTGATGCTCGAGAGAAACACATTATTTATCGGGTAGAGTGTCAAGTTATGTATAAACAAACTTGTTGTAGTCCTCCAGTTCCTTTTTTCTTTCCTTATCATTCTTTTCTACAAACTCATCTATTTTCACATTTGCATTTCAATTATTTTGTTAGATGACTTGTTTAGACATTTATAAGCCTTGATTTTGGTTGAATACCCTAGGAAGATACCTTCTTCACTTTTGCAGTCAATTTTTCCATTTCTATCATCCTTTAATATATAAAATTAACTACAAAAGATTCAGAAGTAACTTACTTAGATAGCAGTACTGACAGCATCCCTCCAAAATTTTTGAGTGATGCTTTTCTCAATCATCAATGTTCTTGCACAATTAACAATTGATTTGTTTCTCCTCTCAGCAATTCTATTTTGTTATTGTGTCCTTGGTGCAAAAACCTATCTTTTAATTCCATGCTCATTGCAATAGTCAGTGAATTCTTCGAAAGTAAATTCCCCTCCTCTATTTGACCTTAAGCATTTCAATTTCTTTTCACTTTTTTTTTCTACCATTGCTTTGTACCATTTAAACATCTTAAATGCTTCTGATTTATCTTTTAAAAACATGACTACTATCATTCTATAAAAAATCATCAACAAAGAGAATGAAATACCTATCTCCATAGTAGCTCTTTGTCCTCATCGGTCCACATAGATCTGTATGGACTAATTCTAGAATTGCAGTAGATGTATGGGTTTTGCTCTTGAAACTAGACTTTGTCATCTTACCTTTTTGACAATTCTTGCACATGATATTCTTGGGCTTAGTCATCGTCGGTAAGCCTATGAAATTCCTTTTGTTTCTTATCTTTATCATGTTGTCAAAGTTCACATGACACAATCTTTTGTGCCACAACCACAAGTCTACATTTCTAGCCATCAAACAAGTGGTGTTAGTGCCATCAAGATAGAAAAGATTACCTTTTGTCTTCTCACCGGTACCAATCAACCTTCCTGATTCATTGAAGATCTTTTCCTTCTTATTTTCAAATGCTACTCTATGACCTTAATTGTTCAACTGAGAAACAATTAACAAATTTTAATTCAATCCTTTAACCCAGTAAGCATTTTCACATTTTATTAGGTTATTCAGCATTATGGTTCCTTTACCTTCAACTGGACAAGGTGTATCATTACCCATTCTTACTGAACCACCATTATAGTATTCAAAATTCTCAAAATTTTGTCTATCACCGGTCATATGGTGAGTGCAGCCACTATCTATGATCCATACATCATTTTTTACTAACTTTAGATATGAGTGTAGTTTCTACATACCTTTCTTCATCTTCGTCTGAATCATCCTTCATGGCTACAAATACCATCTCGACATCTTCTTCTGATTCAGTGTTAGTGTAATCAGTTCTTCTCTCAGATAGGTAATAAGCTTTCTTCCCTTTGTCCTTGTAGTCTTGGGTATCTCTCTTGTTAGTTTTTCAGTTGCTCTAGTATGCTCTATTATCACCTATGTCAAACTTCTTCTCATAAGGTCTATCATTTCCTCTATCATTTTTTCATCGGTTTGGACATCTTGCAGAAAAGTGTCCAACCTCTTTACAATTGAAACATACAAGTGGAAATTTACCTTTGTATCTGCCTTTTCCTCTCTACAATCTTTTAGCCATAAGTGCTTCAATTTCATCAATTCCTTGATCTTCATTATCACTGTCAGTATCATTTCTAACAACATGTCTATGAATTAAGTTACTTATCTTTAGGGAAGATTTGAATGCAGATTCTATAGATGGTAAGACACTATTGTCAAAGTTATTCATCTTAAATGAAATTAGTCTACCAATTAGACTATCTAGAGTAACTGTACTATTTGCAACTGCTCTCATTTCTTGAATAGCAGAAACTCTCATAGCATAAAAAGGCAATAAGGTTCTTAAGATTTTTCTTACCTTTGTCTCCTCTTCAAGTGCACCTCCAACTCCTCAGATAGCATTGACTACCTCTTTTATTCTGCTACTATACTGAGTAATTTTTTCTCCTTCTTTCATCCTTAGGTCATCAAACCTCCCTCTTAGGCTTTCTACCTTTTCTCTGAGTACATTGGCATCTACTCCATGTAAAAGCTTCAACTTATCCCACATTTTCTTTGCAGAGGTGCAGGTTTTGAAATCTTCAAACTCAGCATTAGAGAGTGATAATGCAAGTTCTATCATCATGGAGTTATGCTCATTCTTGACTCTTAATTGCTCAAGAGTATGAGGTCTTGTAGGCAACACATATTCAGTATCTAAGTATTGAACAATATAATTTCCAATACCTAATAGGTGGAGTCTTATTCTGCTTTTCCATGATGCAAATTTGTCTTTTTTCAACTTGGGCTTATCTCGTCTGTTCATCTTGTGATCTTTTGCTTGAGCTATTAAAATCCCTTTCTAAGCACACAAGCTTTGATACCAATTGTTAGTAATAACTGAGAGCGAGGGGGGGGGGGGGGGGGGGGGGTGAATTAATGGCCTTAAAAATATTCCAATAATCAACCCTTAAAGCTTAGTACCACAAAATTATACCTCTATTTATCTTTAGTCCTATAAGATGAATGCCTCCAAATACTTTTATCAAACTGCTACTGATCGGATTGCTTTGTAAAACCTTCTACTGCGTGTTTACCGAAAAGAAATCTATTAATTTACCGATAGACAATAAATTATCTAGAGTATACTGATCAATCCAATTAAGTTAAGTGTAATGCAAAATACTAAAGTAATGACTTATAAACACATTGACACATGGTTTTTTAACATGGAAACCCTGTTAAGGGAAAAAACCACTTGGGACCGGTAACCCAAAATTTTCACTCTTCTGAAGTGAGCTTGGTGAAGAGCCAACCCTATTAAAGGTTAAAAACACACTATTAGGTGTGACCTTGTTAGAGGATTTTAAAGTTTAGTCTGTCACTTGATATCAGGCATCTCTATGCTACCATCCTTGATCAAACACTCACTTGGCCTATCAATAGGTATCTGGCATCTAATTCTATCTTCATGATCAAAATCTTTGATACTCCATTGGATGTATCTCAATATAGAAAGGATCTCTTAATTTTGCTTGGTTAAGAGACTTTTTGAATCAATGGTTAAACTGAAATAGCATGATCTATTCACATATACAACTATACTTGCAGATTTTCATATCTATTGTAATCTCACAAATTATTCTGATCAATATACCCCTGTTTATACCTTTGCTCCACTTTGATTCTACTCAGTGATGCTATGCTCTATTGCTCGGTGTTTGTAGAATTCTTTATCTCTTTCCTTAGCTTGTTGATTAGCACTATATGAAGTTTCTCTTCATCAATTTCTCTTTAACATCCTCTTGTTCATTCCTTCACCCTCACCAATTCGCAATGAATTGATTTGTCTCTTAAATAAACATGATATCACCATTGTTCAGTTCTTGATTTTCTTGATCTTGGCGTGATCTACAATTATTTCCAATTAGATTTAAACCAAAACTCCTGTTTTATCTCGCTGATATCTTTTTGCCAACTAGAAAAATCAGCTTTAAATCAATCACTTATCTATAGCTTATCTTGTCGATGAAAACAATGATAACTACCAGTTAAATCTATATTTAGCTCTGCCAGCTAGATATTTTGTCTTTTGTGAACTCCAGTTAATTTTGGTTAACTCTCTGATAGTGTCGGTCAACACTCCAGTTCTCCTTGGGCTTCTCCGTTAGTTTACACTATGTTTCTGGCCATAGGGTTTGCTTGTGATTCTGCTTGTCAGTAATGCTCATCGATTTTCTTGCTTGGGCATCACTATGACTTGGCTGTCGATGATCTCTATCCATTGGGTTCCACTGACCATCGGTGTTTGAAGTCACAATGTAAATGCTTGTCTTTTATGCATTACAAAAAGCATAATCTTTATCTCTCTGATCCTCTGAAGTCTTTGACACTTTGATTATAACTGATTAGATTGTATCAAGTTGACATCAATGACAATACAATCCATTAAATAATTTAAAGTCTTGTACTATCCTTCTACATTTCGGTTATCAACTTAACATCTTCAAACATTCAATCAGTTACATGTCATCAATCTCTCCCTTTGGCATTGATAGCAACATACTACATTATCATACTATACTATCACTAATCCAATATGAAATATAGAGTTTCATCAAGATTTTCTAATGTAACTATTACAAATGTTTGGCTCTCGGTAAGCTCAAAAATAGCTTAGATTTGTTTCATGTAGAGTGGTTGTCTTCAATCTTTAATCCATTCACTAGATAGATGTATCATCTGATATCTTTGTTCTGATATGTGCTCTGCTTTGACTGTTCCTCTTCTTGATAATCTATTTTTCCTTTGAAAACATGATTTCTCTTTGTCTGAACTCTCTCCCTTGGTTACTTCTCTCCCTTAGATAGATATTTCATGTGTAATCAATTTCTCTCCCTTAGAATATTGATTAACTCTTCATTTTCTAATTCTCAGGAACTTCTCTTCATGGTATGATAATGAGAATATCTCTCCCCCTTTGACAACAATGCCAAACCAAAAAAACCTTCTCCTTATTTTATCATCTATATCATCTTCCTTCCCTTTGCATAATATACTCCTTGGATTTCCCTATCCATCAGCAATACAATGTCTCATTTTTGGTGCAAATGTGTACCTTGCAATGTACAGATGTATCTGTTGCTGTTCATCTCAGTGTTTGCATCAACATGATTGATCTTTAGTTGTGGTATAGGCTAATGCAACCTCCTAGTTAGATTACTGACCGATAGATAAGGGTTGAAACCCTAGTCTCTGTCTTAGATACTCAAATGTATCCTTCGGTAATGGCTTGGTGAATATATCAGCTAACTGTTCCTTTGATTGAACATATTCTAGTGTCACTTCTTTTTCTTGCACTTTTTCTCTTAGATAGAGATACTTGATAGCAATATGTTTAATCTTAGCATGCATGACTGGATTCTTTGAAATGTTTATTGCACTGGTATTCTCATAATAGATGATTACTGGTTCAAGGATCTTCATATGCATACCTTCCAGTAATTGTTTGATCCATGTAATATTTGAGCAATGTGCAATAGCAACCACATATTCTGCTTCTGCAATAGACTGAGAGATGCATCCTTGCTTCTTGCTTATCCATGTGATAAGTCTATCACCCATGAATAATGCTCCTCCAGTTGTGCTCTTTTGGTCTTCAATGTTTCCATCCCAATCAACATCTGTATAGAATTGTAGCTCAAATTTTCCTTCTCTTTTGTACCATAAGCCACAGTCCTTGGTGTTCTTTAGATACCTCAAAATTCTTTTGACAACAGTCACATGTGATTCTTTGGGATTAGCAGAGAATCTAGTAGCTATCCCCACTGCATGTGCTATATCTAGTCTGGTGTGAACAACATACATAAATTTTCCAATCATTGATCTATATAAGGTTTGATTTACCTCATTTGTCTTCTCCTCCTTTGTCATCTTACATCCAGTAGCCATAGGTGTTCCAACTGGTTTGGAATCTTCTATCTTGAATATCTTCAACACTTCCTTGATGTATTTTTACTAAGTGATGTAAATTCCTGTATCTTGTTGAAGAATCTGTAGACCAAGAAAGAATTTTATCTCTCCAAACATAGAAATTTCAAATTCCCTTCTCATTTAATTAGCAAAGGTTTTGCATAACGATTTATTTCCCCCAAAAATGATATCATCAACAAAAATTTCAGCAATAAAAATATTACCATCGGTATCTTCTTTTAAGTACATATTGCTATTTTCACTTGTTCTAATAAATTTTATGCTAATGAGATATGAGTGAAGTCTTTCATACCAGGATCTTGGTGCTTGTTTCAATCCATACAAGGCTTTGTGTATTCTACATACCATGTTTTTCTTATATGGATTAACAAACCCTTCTAGTTATTCAATTTATACCTCTTATTCTAGTATTCCATTTAGGAATGTAGATTTGACATCCATTTGGTATACCTCGAATCCTTTAAATGCAACATAAGAAAGTAGAATTCTAACTCCTTCTAGTCTAGCGATGGGTGCAAAGGTTTCACCATAATCAATACCTTCTTCTTGTGCATATCCCTTGCATACTAATCTTTCTTTTTTTCTAGTGACATCTCCGTTCTTATTTAGCTTATTTCTTAATATCCATTTGGTACTGATGACATTCTTATCATCTGGTCTCGGTCTTAGTGTCCATGTATTATTCTTCTCAATCTATTCTATCTCTTCATTCTCAAGTGCATTGTAAACAGATTTAGGCTCAAAATCATAGAGTAAACATCTGGTGTTAAGTGAATTACTTTTTCTTTTTCTAGCCTTTTGGTCTCCTATGATTTGGTTATGTGGATGATGCCTTCTGATGTACTTGGCAAGTTTTGGTTCAGCTCTGTGTTCATCATTTTGATTATCTTCTTCACCTTAATTTTCATCTCCATTGATCAAAAAATCATCTTGAGTATTATCCTGAACATTTGTAATTGTAGCCTGATGCTCGGGTGCAATGTTTTGATGCTCGGGAATGACACATTGTTTCTCAGGTAGAGTGTCAGGTTCTGTATAAACAAACTTGTTGTAGTCCTCTGGTTCCTTTTTTCTTTCCTTATCATTCTTTTCTGCAAACTCATCTATTTTCACATTTGCACTTTCAATGATTTTGTTAGATGACTTGTTTAGACATTTATAAGCCTTGCTTTTGGTTGAATACCCTAGGAAGATACCTTCTTCACTTTTGTAGTCAATGTTTCCATTTCTACCATCCTTCAATATATAAAATTGACTACCAAAGATTTGGAAGTAACTTACATTGGGTGTATGACCATACCAAAGCTCATATGGTTTCTTCTTTGTATCCTTCAATTGTACTATGTTTAGTGTGTAGACAGTAGTACTGACAGCCTCCCTCCAAAATGTTTGAGTGATGCTTCTCTCAATCATCAATGTTCTTGCACAATCAACAATTGATCTATTTCTCCTCTCAGCTATTCCATTTTGTTGTGGTGTCCTTGGTGCAGAAACCTGTCTTTTAATTCCATGCTCATTGCAATAGTCAGTAAATTCTTCTGAAGTAAATTCCCCTCCTCTATCTAACCTTAAGCATTTCAATTTCTTTTCACTTTTTTTTTTCTACCATTACTTTGTACCATTTAAACATCTTAAATGCTTATGATTTATCTTTTAAAAACATGACTACCATCATTCTAGAAAAATCATCAAGAAAGAGAATGAAATAGCTATCTCCATAGTATCTCTTTGTCCTCACCGGTCCACACAGATATGTGTGGACTAATTCTAGAATTGCAGTAGATGTATGCGTTTTTCTCTTGAAACTAGACTTTGTCATCTTACCTTTTTGACAATTCTTGCACATGATATGCTCGGGCTTAGTCATTGTCGGTAAGCCTCTGACATTTCTTTTTTTTCTTATCTTTATCATGTTGTCAAAGTTCACATGACACAATATTTTGTGCCACAACCATAAGTCTTCATTTCTATCCATAAAACAAGTGGTGTTAGTGTCATCAAGATATAAAAGATTACCTTTTGTCTGCTCACCAGTATCAATCAACCTTCCTGATTCATTGAAGATCTTTGCCTTCTTATTTTAAAATGCCACTCTATGACCTGAATTGCTCAATTGAGAAACACTTAACAAATTATAATTCAGTCCTTTAACCGAGTAAGCATTTTCATATTTTATCAGGTTATTCAACATTATGGTTCCTTTACCTTCAACTGGACAAGGTGTATCATTACCCATTCTTACTGAACAACCATTATAGTATTCAAAAGTCTCAAAAGTTTGTTTATCACTAGTCATATGGTGAGTGCAGCCACTATCTATGATCCAGAAATCATTTTTACTAACTTTAGATATGAGTGCAGTTTCTACATACGTTTCTTCATCTTCAACTGAATCAGTGGCCAAGAAAATATTCCAATAATCAACCCTTAAAACTTAGTACCATAAAATTAAACCTCTAGTTAACTTTAGTCCTATAAGATGAATGCCTCCAAATACTTTTATCAAACTACTACTAATCGGATTGATTTGTAAAACCTTCTACTGTGTGTTTACCAAAAATCAATCTGTTAATTTATCGATAGACAATAAATTATCTAGAGTATACTGATTAATCCAATTAAGTTAAGTGTAATAGAAAACACTAAAGTAATGAATCATAAACACATAGACACATGGATTTTTAATTTGGAAATTGTTAGCTCATTTTCTTGTGTGAATCATTTAAAACAATAACAAATGTTTAACCCTCTATTCCCAACTCAGATTCATACATGAAAAAGGATAATTAACAAGGATAAAGATCCTCCTACACTTTGGGCTCCACATACCCAGGCAGGTGTACCTTTGACAGACTCACTGAATAACAGAGAATCTCACAGTGGATTAAGGATTTACAATCCTTCTTCTTTTTATGCCAACTTAGCCTAGGAAGGCTAACCTATTGATTCTCTCTTCAAGGAATCATTAAGATGAACTGTATTCTTCAACACAATCAACTACACATATAAGTTCTTGACAATAGGAGGTAAAGGTTTTAATATTTAAATTGATGATAACAACCACATGTTAGCATATTTACCAGTGCCTAATCATGGGTAATAGAGTCATAAAAGATCATGCACATATTAAGACAATTAATCAGAACATAATTGAACCCCAGATAGAGTGCCTTACAAACTATCCTATCATTCCTCACACCAATGTATTAGATCCTTGCACAAACCCTAATTCTCTGCAATCACCTGCAAGATTTATACTCTCCTTGAAAATAAATCACAGACAAGAACATGACTACCTTGTAATCAGTATACACAAAATGCCTTACAAATTGAACATACAAGAATTAATTGCAAATGCAAGAAGACACCATTGACATAAAAAATGGAGATTCCATTGTATTTTTATTAATATGAACTCAATAACAGTACACTTTTAAGACTCAAAAACTAATGGCCAGACCAATTTAGTAATCTGCCTAGCAGTCTTCTATTTACCATCCTTATTACAATATTATAATATGATACTTATAGGTAGCCCCAGTCATCTTGGAATCCTGTTGGAGAATAAGGATGCAACAAGCTATGGATGACTGGGCTATAGGACAAAATATAGTTCCAAGAAGAGACAAAACTTCTAGCTGAAGAGATAACAATATTTGCTATGAGCCATGTGATCATTTGTCTTGTGACCGCTTGAATGCTTGAAGTTGTTCTGAAGTAGTTGGGTCTTTATCACCTGGATCTTGCTCTCTTATTAGTGTAGAGGCCCCAAATATTTGATTTTCTCCATTCATTCAACCTCCTTGGTGTTAGCTGTCCCCTTCATATTTGTTGTCTCATGCTACCGGGGTGATTACTCCATACTTTCTAACCCATGAGGTAAACACCTCATCACTTGGCCAATTGAAATTGAGAACCTCATCCTTTTGGCTATTGCACTCCTCCCAATCACTATTAGCCTTCTCAATCTCTACCTCCCAAGATTCAAAAAATGCCTTGGCTTTGCTCA
>MU225923.1:1868277-1880081 GCA_018584345.1 Thuja plicata
AAGACTTATGTAGTTGCATTCTAACAAGTGAATCACATCTAAAATCCTTTTGTAGAAGGTGGACTTAACCGTTCTTTCCAAATCTCTTAACAGAGTGCACACTTAACAGTGTTGCTAAAGCTTCAAACAAATTAGATCTTAACAGGTCTCCACCGTAATACTCCTAACAGGGTAGCTCATCAGAAGTGACCAATTGTAAGCCTTAACTAACCCCTTCTTATCTGCAGATAGTGAAGTCTTGTGGGTAACAATCCCCAACACAATTTTTACTTCCTAACATGAGTTTTCTGCGATATCATATCTTGTGTCATGTGTTATCTATTTTCATGAATGTTTCTGTTATGGTTACATACTAAAGAATTTATGATATGATTGCATATGCATAAAGAAAGATGAACAGTTAGATAAGATAATTTACAAACTGATGATTAAGGGTTAATGGGCTAACCAAAGAAATTTTTTAGAGGTACTGATTCACCCCTCCCCTCTCAGTACATCATCTCAATACAATTCCAACAGAACGTATAGACAACACAATTACGAAGGAAGTAGAGAAGAAAGAGGAACAAGAGAAAAAGAAAGAAAAGAGTGAAACAATACAAGATGAAGGAAAAAAAGAACATGAAGAAAAAGATGAGACTAAAACTGAGGTAATCACATCTATTTAATTGTTGGAAAGAAAAGACAATACAATAGATGTTGATGTTGATTGGATGGATGAGGATGAGCTAGTGAAATTGGCTTTTACTGCACTCACTAAAGCCAAGGAAAGATCATAATGAAAAGGTGACAAAAAGGATAAGGTAATAAGTAGATCAATTGATACTATGAACAAATTGCTTCTAGTACCTATTTTTTTCTAGCACAGAGATGACATTGAAAACCTGAAGATAACACTTGATGAATTTGATGGATATTATGAGAGTTTGATAAAGATTGCAGAGGACAAGGAAGAAAATAACTACTCAAAGAAGAAGCGATCCGAATCTTGCAATTCCATCTCATGGTACTTCAGGATTTTGAAAACCACTACTACAAATGTTAAGAGTTGCATTGGACATGTAAGGAAATTATCCAGTTACTGCATGAATCCTATCAGGCATGTTCAAAACATTGAAGACATCATTGCCAAGGAAAGGGAAACTTTGAACAACATGATGGATAGTTGTGAGACCTCTTCACAATCTATAACAAAATTGGACAAGGAAGTAACATGAATACTGGAAAAACTAGATATATTGGATAATGAGAAAGGGAGAGTACTAACTAGATTCAATTTGCTGAAGAGTTTAATCACTCCTAAGATATCTATAATTGAAGCACACCTATCAGCCCTCAAAAAGATAGCAGATGCATTGACTAACTCTATTCCTAGAGAGTTGAAAGAAGTAGAGATTGCATCATTTGAATTGAATGGACTAATTCATGTTAGTCAACTATTGCTGAAGTCATGGTGTACAAAAGTGAAGATCTTGGAAGATTCCTTTCAAGATATTCTGAAACTAGTGAGCAAGCACTAATTTTATTAGTTTGTATGCACCTTTGTAATTTTTTTAAAAGGGGGATAAGAGAAGAAAAATTAATTGGAGAAGAAAGAAGAGTAAAATATAATAGAAGAAAAGAGAAATAGAGGAAGAAGGAGAGACAGTTTTGTTGGAACACTTCATCATTTTTTTTGTTAAGTGTTGTCATCAATGCCAAAGGGAGAGATTGTTGGAAAGTAATCTATTTTTCATGGTGAGATTCACTTTTTGGTTGTCATTTATGGAAACACATCTGGGTTACAGATTGATTCCTATGAAGTTGAGTTTTGATGACTCTGAAATCAACTAAGTACAAAAGCAGAGTTACAGAGGTATGTTGGGTATCAAAGATTGAGATCAATGAATTATGGAAATCAAGCTTAGAGGAAGATAGTATGAGGTACATGTGACCTCCACCTAAGATCAATTTTTCTTTTGTAAAATTTATAGCAAGTTAGAGAGATTTGAAGACAAACATACATCAACAGAACAGTGATATAGAGCAGTTGGATAGAAGCAATGATTCAGAGAGTATGACATGGACTCATGGAAATCGGAGTTGGATTATGGTTGTTGATAACCTATAATTTGATTATGTAAGAGTGCCAACTTTGCATTTGATATTTGTTTTATTAAATTTATTTTTTATTGAGAGCCGACTATGAAATATTTAGTTAAGAGAGTCGACTTAGTTAAGAGATACGATATATATATGGAGAACTTTTTGTTGAGTGTAGATATGATTGATGAGAGATTTTTGGATGGATGATATGACATGCAAATTATAGAGCAGAGGATGATAGAGATCATTGATGAGCTATGACATGAACTATGTAAGCATTAGAGATGCTTTTTTTGTACATTACTGAGAACATTTTGTAAACAAAATTACTTTGTAAGAGCTGTAAGCTCAGTTGGACCCTAATAGGGTGTTGTATACCTTTAACAAGGTTGTAATTCCTTTAATAAGGAAATTTAGTATGTAATATCATCTCCTAATAGGGATAGGTATCCTAACAGGGACATTATACTTTAGTGCATGCTTATGGATACCATCCCCACTGGGTTTTTGCCTTGGCTAGGGTTTCCTTGACAACAAAATTATGGTGTTATGAGTACTTTATTATTTTCTTATGTTCTTTTCATTTCTAAAAGTATATGATTAATGTTTAATTGGTTGAAAAGTTTTAATAAGTGCTGTAATAATGATTCACCCCCCTCTCAGTATTACCTAATCCTAACAGGTATATGGTTTCTCATAGCCACCTCATGTCCTCCCCAAATTTGTTCCCCTTAGAATTGATTTTGTAGAATTTATATGGCAAATTACTTGGATGGATAAAGAGTTTTATAAGGTCATAAGAAAGGTACCTTTGTCCCTAGGTTATGGGTGGGGTGTGATTTTTCTATTGGGGGGTTTGAGTTGATTTATGGCTTCTTGAAGCAGCATAGAATGTCCACCATAGTTGCTAGGTTCTATGACCCAGAACAATTTGCAAAGATAGCCTTTAAAACTATTAACCCTTGGCAGACTGTGAGAGATCATGAACCCTTAGATGAGGAAGATGTTGTTCGAAACAAGATGGTCAGAATTGAAGTCTAAGATAGAAGAAGAAAAAGGAAAGACCTCATGAGGGTGGAAGCTAAGTAGAGGGAACCAAATACCATATTTTTTGGTTTCTTTCCTGATACCCCATACTTGCAGAGGATTGAGAAAATGCTAGAATCATATGAAAACCTAATGACACCAGTGCCAAAATTCAGTGAGGAGGATGTACAGTCTCAGGGATCTCCAAATACAGTGGCTTTGCATGATGAAGAACATCTAGAACAACATCAAGAAGAAGAAGAAGGGGCTATTGAAGATGCCACTTCTTCTAGGGAACCACCTAGAAAGAAATAAAAAATAGAGCATAGAATGGTGCAGGCTAGAAAAAGCATGGCCAAGGCAGTAGTGACCGAGCATGGAATGTATTTTAGAAAAATCAAAAAACAACTGTAAAAGGGGCCACAAGATAAAGATCAGGGAGAAAACAAGGTGATCCTAAATGCAGAAATGGATGAAAGGATAATGATGGATAATGAGTTCATTAAGGATGATGAGTTTATTAAATCTTAAGAGTTCAAGAGTTTCTTGATCGAATTGAAGCAAAAGGAATTAAGTTAGAATTTAATGACAGGGGAAGGGAAATAAGAAAATAATGAAGAAATTATAAGAACACTTCAGGAGTATGATCTTGAGAGTGATCTGATAACTGTGGAGTAGGCTAGACCCTTGGTACAAAAAAATGGAGTGCTATTAATGCTTGATTAGTATTTATAATCTACCTTCATCATTGATCAGATTAGAAGGAAATAAAATCCTATGTTCAAGATAGAATTTGAAATAAATGAAGTATTGAGAGGATTATGTTTTGATCCTAAATCTAAAACTTTGGCTATTTGGTCTCTAGCCCCTGCTACACAAAAGCCCCTAGTCTTGAGTATAAGGGAAGAAATGAAAGAAAACAAGATGATCTAGAACTTGCAGAATACCAGTGACACAAAGATTGCCCAACTAATGACCCAAGTTTCATTTATGAACTTGGAAAAAATAGAGGATTTATCCAAAAGATATGAACAAACTTTTGGTCAGATGATTGCTTTGGCCAAGAAGCATGAAGAGGTTATGGTTAATAACCATACCTTTGAAGAAGAAATAGAGAAGTTAAAGAAAGAATTGGATGAAAAGAGGACATATGAAATTCCTCAGGTGGTTGAAAAGGAAAAGGTAGATGCTGCAATAGAAATAGAAGGTGACTTAGCACCAGAAGAAGGCCGAACAAAGGAGTCATCAAAAGAGAAAAATGACAATGCTATGTTTGTTATCCTTACTATCTTACACCACCAGGTTGGTGTTTTAAAAAAGAAGACTGAAATGGTGTACACTTTATATGGTTCATTATATGAATCTTCTAGAACAGCTATAGAGACCATGACATTTGTTGATCCAACTTTCAAAACTTGGTTAGGAAGAAGTAGATTGATGGATAAGTTAAGGACAACAATGCGGTATAGTGATTATTTCCTTGATAAGGTAATAGAAACCATTGAGATGGTAAATGATCTGAATGTTACTTATGCTTTCTTTAATGGTAAAGGTGAACTGATAAATAATAAATTGTAGTTGTTTGGTGATCAATGCCCTGCACCTATTCCCAAGATTTATGATGATGCTAATGCTCTGAAGCCACAGCCAGAATGGGAGAAGGAATTTGATGAAATATGGAAGGCTGATAATGTCAAACACAACATAGAGAAGGATACAAATGCCATTTACTTCAATGATATGATTGATGACCTATTCAAAGTGGAGGTGGACATGACAAAATTTATTGTTGAGGTGAAGATAATTGTAGATGCTAGGTGGACAGAAGCCTTGGCTAAGCTAGAGTAGGAGAAGAATTTCAGTTGGCCCACCGCCAAAGAAGTGAATAGGTGGGAAGCAAAGATGAAAGGATAGAAATATATTTTCAAGGTAGCAACAACTTCCGTTCAAACTTCACAGATCTTATGCCACCCATGTTCTATTTTCAAGTTGTTATTTTGTTAGTTTTAAAGTTGTTGCTATTTTTTGTAATCTTTCCCATGTAGTCCGAAGCTTTTTGCATCCTTAAGATATAAAAGGATTCCAAGACTATTGGGAAAAGGATAGTCATTTTTCATTTGGAAATACAATTTTATTGTACAAACTTTGGTTTGAGATCAATTATTTGATAAGGGTTTTGAAAGTTTACTGTTGAATGTAATAACTCTTTTTTGATATGAATACAAATGAAAATCCATCAATAGTTTCTGAACTTATGATGAGTACTTGTCTTCATTATTATGTTATGAGTTTTGTTTAAATTGAGTAATTAAGGATTGTTCAATTTATATGTTTGTCAGACATATTTATAAATTATCTTAGGGGTTCTTTCAAGGAAAGATTAAATTTCCTTAGGGTTATTTCAGTGAAACTTGGGGTATATAATGAATCTGATGATTATCTTACATATGTGTGAGGGTTGATATACAAGGTATATCTATTTTCTGTTCAGATCTGTAGTTGTTTTTAAGTTTATGTTTATGGAAAATGGTTATGAATGTTCAGAGTGATTCTGATGCCCTAGGATAAAAAACCGGTCTTTTATTCATTTGGAGTGGGTGACTATCACCATAAAATTGATCTTTATCATTTTGTTTTAGTTTGTCAAATAAATATTATAGAAGTTAAAATATGTAACTCCACTATGTACTTGATGGAATAAATTGTCATAGTTTGAATGTCCCAAGTGAAAAAGGGTAAACCCACCCGAGGTTGTGGAACTCAAAGTGTAGAGGGTTTGAAAACCCTATTTCTGTCATTCTATTTCTTGCTTGATTAGTGTTTGGGATAATAGAGAAAGATTACTACAACTATTTTATGTGTTAGCAAGAAATGGAACTAACAGAAAATGACAACTGCACTGGGGAGCTCAAGGAAGAAACACATCTAAAGGTTAGTTTGAAGCTCTTATTTCATGAAAGTTAAAATCCTTGAAATCTAGTTTATGAAATCACAATTTGTGTGCTATATCTCACTGTTACCATCTTTACTGTCATTTTCAAAGTGAAATCTTGTTATTTTATTCCCAATAAGATTTGGGTGGGGACTCTGGGTAATTGGTTATAGTGTTTCTATGGGGAGAATTAGCAAATAAAGTATTAGGTGATTTCATTTTTGTTAGGATGAAGAATACAAAGGCATACACAAAGGACCACCCTCAAGCTGTATCAGAGAGTGATGTTCTTAAACTCTAGAAGAAATTATTCTAGGAAGGGAGATTCTCATAATAACACTTCTTGGAAACCTAGGTCTATAGGTTCAAGTCAGCTAAATCTTGAGTCTGAGACTATGGGTTATTATGATGATTTGTTTGATACCCCTGTACCAAAGAGTGTATTACAACAAAAGGGGGGAACATTGTACCAATACATGGGGAATTTTTCTCCAAGTTAATCAGATATCCCTTATGAACAAGTGGAAAATCAAGGGGAGGATAATCTTATGAATATATATGATTCTTCCAGTTCTGATAGAGAAGAAGTCCTTAGAGACAATGACCTTTTGAAAAAGTAATTAAAAGAACTAATGCTTCTCAAGCAGAGAAACAATAAGGCTAGAGAAGAGAAAATTGTAAATGCTATTACTAAGAGAGAAAATTTAAGAAGTGGGTTTCCCAATTGAAATTAGTAGATTAGGGTGCAAAAGAGAGATTTCATGGTTTGAATAAAGAAATTTTTAGTGATGCAGATGCCCTGAGAAAAGAGTTCCAGGAGAAAGAACGCTTGTTGAAGAAAAGTGATTATGAAAATAAGGAACCTTTATTGAGATAGGTTCTCACTTATGAAACTCAGAAAAATCTTAAGGATCAAACCTTTTCACAAGATACATTAGCAACCAAGGCTAGACAAACAACCTCTGATAGAGGAAAACAAAAGGTTACTAGTGTGAAATTTTCTGAACCTAAAATTGAAGAAGGAATATATTAGAATATTTTTACACTTGATATGGAATTAGAGAGGGATAGAAAGCCCAAAGATGATATTGCCAAACAACTGGAAAAGACAGAACTAGAAGCTACCTTTGTAGAAATGAGAAGAAAAATTGCTTTCTTAAATTCCTCCACTCACACTAATGTGACGAGTAATACTACCTCAGCTGCTCAAACCATGTCTGTATCTAATTGTAGGATCCAAAATACTTGTGTTAATGAAAATGCTCAGATGTTGGGTGCAACTCAAGGAGTTGCATCAAAGTCAGGAGGAAGTGAACTGGGTGGTACTATTGGTCATCAAAATGTAGGCACTGGTAGTTGTAGCTCCAATCTTGGCACAAATTTTTAGAGGAGGCATATTCATTTGGAAAGATGTAGGCAACTATTTTTTGATGGTATCCAGGGTCAACCTAATGCTATCTCTAATGAGATTAGAGATAAGATTCCCAAATTTAGTGGGAATAATTCTATAACAGGTGAAGAGCACCTGAAAGTATTCACTGATATAATGAATTATTATGAAGTTGAAGATGAGGATACTGTGATGAAGTTATTTGTGCAATCATTGATTGAGGATGCAAGAGATTGGTATTGGGGATTACTTGATAATAATATCTATTCATGGGATGAGTTTGTTAGATGTTTCAAAGAGCAATATGGTGATAATATAAATTCTAGTTTCATGTTGAATGAGTTCAACAAAATGAAGAAGTTTCAAAATGAGAGCATAGACGAGTTCAATATAAGATTTCAAAAGGCTATGCATAAATTGTTTCAAGTATTGAGATTGGATGAGAATGTATTCCTCACCACATATTGCAATACTTTGGATGGAAAGACAACAGACTTTCTGAGAGATAAAGATCCTCATACCATGAGGGATGCCTACAAAATGGCCATAAACATAAAAAGTAATAGAAGAGATTCTGGAAAACAAGAGGGATGACAATAGACTCTAGAAAGAAGAAAAACCATAGTCAACCAAGAATCCCAAAGAGGAAGATAAAAGGATACACAAGTAAGTGTGGTAAAAGACCTTGCTGTGAAAGTAGACAAAAATGAAAAGGGATTCTAAAATAATAGACAACAGAATTAGAGGCAATAGAAACCTTATAGGATGCATGAATTCCCTTACAAAACTAATTGGAAAGATGGAAAGCCTATGCTAGAGGAATCAAATGATACCAGGAATAAAGATGTGTCTGATCCTTTGAAAAAAAAACACACACAACGTAGAGAATACTCCCTGGTGTATGGCCTGCAATATGCCTCATTCCCCTTTTTAGTGCGCAGTAGCCCAAGGCATGACAGAATCACATGAAAATGTTGAAACACAAGAAGGAAAAAATGATAAAAATCTTTCAGTAAACATGTGTGGCTTCACTATTGAAGATGATAATGGTAAATCAGAAGATGAATCCGAGGAAAATGTGCAATTCCTAGTAAATTGTGCAAATACTAATTTAGAACATGTGCAACTTCAGAGGCCTAGTTTGATCTTAGTTATTTGACCAACTTGGGCAGCCGCAAGGGTTTTCAAGTTTTTTTAAAAGTTCTATCTCTCCCTCTGTCGAAAAACCGCAAGGGATTCTTAGTTTTCTTTTTCTACATTTCAACAGTCTATCATTAAGCTAAAAGTCGATATTTAAATCTGTTCATCTAACTTTTCATTGCAGGATTAACTTAAGATCTCATTTTCAACTTCTCTTTTATCTCTATTTTTAATATAGTTATGTATATTTATCTTAGTTCTTCTAATTTCTAACCTGTTTCTTCAGCAAGTTTATTCTAAATCTATAGATTTCTATTGTATCTCATTTGCAGGATAATCTCTATTTAAATCTGTAGGATATTCAACTATATCTCTGTTTATTTTATATCTCTATCTCTCTGTTTGATTTTAACATATATATAATCTCTAAACATATACATATCATTAATACTAAAGCTCTTTTGATTAATTTATCTTATCTCAGCATATTATATCTTTTTTAATCCTCTCACCCTTAGCTCAACCCATATCTTGCATCCTCAGTGCAACCCATAATTGTCTGGTCTCCTGCCTAATACTTGGCATAGCCTATATTTCTGGGAGAAGTATATATAATTCGTTGTTTTGCGTAGCTCTTACCTTAGCTGCTAACTCTTACGCAACCTTGTCTTAACGCAACAGTCTTTTAGCTCCTTCTTTAGCGCAACAGACACATTAGCATTTGTGTGTTTGGTATTCTTTTAGCATACTTTTCATTAAAAAACCTTGCGCATATTTTTTTCAACCTTATTCATCCATTGGGCAGCAGTATTCTTAAAAATTTTATATCTTCCTTCAGTCCTCACGCATCCCCTTATCATTCCTTAGCGCAGCCTTATTTCATTCTACACAACATTATACCCTTTTATCCTGCGCAACATTATAGTGTTTGGCATCATTTTTATCTTGCGGAAGCATTGGAGGTAGGAAAGGTGATAGTCAAAGGTTCTGTCATTGTCATCACAGAAAATTTTAGCATTATCTTTGTTCTTCTTTATCATTTATTATCAGATTACTTAGCGCAACATATTAAGCTCTGTCTTTTATTACCTTGCCTTGTGCTATACTTTATTGGATTTGTTATTTGGTGGTATCAATTTTCATTCCAGCTGTGGTTTTAGTTGATTATTCTTCAGTTTCAAATCATTAAATATCACTAATATATCTATCATTCATTGGTTATAAGCATTCTAACATTTTGAAAATCTGGTAAGAATATCAATTATTTTACTAGTTTTACATTCTGGTTAGAATATTAGTTATTGTTCTGAGATTCCTTTCAGCAAATATGTGGATTATCTAATTTTAGTTTCCGTTTGAATTTTACTTTGACTCATTTAAATCTCTTATCTATTATTTATAAAAATTTGTTCATCCAATTAAACTATCTTAAATAATTTGTTGTCATAGTTTAGTTTAAGGTTATCACTTCTAATTTAGTATTTCAATTTTTTTTAAAAAAAATTATTTAAATATCAAAAAATTTAAACGTCATACTTTTTCCCTGCTTCATATTATTTCAAATCGTTTCATTTCTAAGATTTTTATATCATTTATAACCAAATTCTTTTGCTGGTTCTATAATTCTTTGAAATTAAAATTTGTTCCTTAATTTAAACTCTATATATATATATATATTTAATATCATTATTTAACCATTCCTTTGTGATTAATATTAAGTTAAATTCATTTTTCTTCATCTTGATCATTATATATTCTCTATTATTCACTTTGTTTAAGTAAATTTGATCATTACTCATGTATACTCTCATTCCCGAAATCAAACTAAATAGCTCTAACTATCATAAATGGAAAACTCATGTTTCATTTCAATTTCGTTTAAACACCTTCTTGAAGTTGCTACAGATGCTTCCATTGAACTAGCTACCTCTACTTCACAAACATAAAAATATGCATGGAAAACAAAAAATGAAGAAGCCCTTGGTTTGATTGGTCTCTCCATCATTCCTGATCTTTATGTCCTAATTGGACATTGCACCAAATCTCATGAAGCGTGGGCCATTTTGCAATAGACATATGACAACTCATCCAAATCAAGTAAGATTCAACTCCAAGACAACTTGGAGGACTTAAGGTATAATGATTTTAAAAATATGGATGAATTTTTACTTAAGTTTGATGCAAATAAAACTCAACTAAGTGGTGTTAATTTTAGTTTAAGTGATATTAGATTAATTACTATTATCTTAAAGAAATGTCTTCCTAAGGAATTTCAACAATTTATCACTCATATTCATTCTCAGCTTGCAATTCCTACTTTAGCTCCTCATTTAACTTATGTAATCTTTCAAAATTTGTTACATCAAGAGGAGGCTAAATTATTGCAGTTTGGTACTATTAAGACTTTTGAACATGCTTTTGTTTCTAAATCTCAAAATCAAAGTAATAAATCTCATACTTCTAATAGTAATCATCATCATAATAATAACTATTCTAATAACAACAATAACTATCGTAATAATAATAATCATAATAATAATAATTCAAACAACAGGTCTAATTCTAGGCCATCATACAATAATAATAACAATAATTACAATAATCAACATAATAAAAAACCACATTGTACTTATTGTGGTAAAGATGGCCACCTAACAAATGTTTGTTTTAAAAATCAAAATGATAAGAAGCCCATCAATAACAATAATAAAAATAACTTCAAAGCTCAAGGTAGTCAATCTCGTCGTGCTTTTATTGTTTGTTATAAAGCTTCTCATGCATTAGAATGGATTATTGATAGTGGCTCTTCTCATCATGTTACATCTCATAGAGAAGTATTTGATTCTTTGCAACCTGATACTACTAATGTTCCCATTCAATTAGCTAATGATCATAGTTGCAAAGTTGATGGTTTTGGTGATGTTAATGTTCCAAATGGAAAATTACACAATGTTCTTTATGTTCCTGAATTGAAGTCTAATATTCTTTCAGTTTCTCAATTATGTCAAGATTAGAAAGTTGAATTTCATAAGGATATGTGCTATATTATTGATCCTAACACTGATCATGTTGTTGCTAATGCTAAGATGGATCATGATAACTTTTTTAAATTTTATGAGTTTGCCTCTTCAAGGTACTCTTTGAAAGTTAATATTGATTTCAATGTATGGCATGAAAGGCTTGGCCATTTGAATTTTGATTATATTACTTTGATGCAAAAATCTAACATGG
>MU225923.1:1881382-1905488 GCA_018584345.1 Thuja plicata
CTACTATTAAAGTTGTTCTTTCTTTAGCTGCTAAAATGAATTGGCCTATTCACCAAATGGATGTTAAAAGTGATTTTTTAAATGGTGATTTTCATGAAGAAATCTATATGTCTCAACCTCCTAGTTTATTAAAGAAGGTAATGAACATCTTGTATGTAAACTAAAGAAAACTATCTATGGTTTAAAACAATCTCCTAGAGAATGGTATTCCAAAATTAATGATTTCTTTATTTCTGAAGGTTTTTCTAGAAGTAAAAATGATCCTAACTTGTATATCAAGCATAGTTAAAATGGCATTATTATTATTATCATTCTTTATGTTGATGATTTTATTCTTAATTCAAGTTCTAACCATTTAAAATCTGATATTAAGTCTAAACTTAACCAAAAATTTCAAATGAATGATTTAGGACTTCTTCATTACTTCTTAGGAATGCAAATTTGGCAAACCCCTAAGGGTATTTTTATTTCTCAAAGTAAATATGCTAAAGATCTTCTTGATAAATTTCATATGAATGATGCTAATCATGTTTCAATTTCATGTGAATTAGGAACTAAGTTAATGATAGATAAGGAAACTCCATTTATAGATGCTACTCCTTATAGACAACTTGTTGGAAGTTTAAATTATTTGACACTCACTAGACCTGATATATCTTTTAGTTTTGGTTTAGTTTCAAGATTTATGTCCAAACCTCAACAAACTCACTTGAAAATTGTGAAAAGAATATTAAGGTATATTAAAGGTACTCTTGATGTAGGTTTATTTTATGATGCATATTCTGATTTTACATTAAAAGGATTTACTGATTCCGATCTAGGTGGAGACCCCAATGATGGGAAATCTAATTTTGGGTATTGTTTCTTTCTTGGTTCAGGTGTTATATCTTGGAAAAGTAAAAAAGATCAATCTGTTTCACTATGTTCTATTGAAGTTGAATACAAAAGTTGTACTAATGCCTCCAAAGAATCCTTATGGCTAAGAAGAATTCTTGAAGATTTGGGTCTACCTCAACATGAACCTACACCTTTATATTGTGACAATCAAAGTGAAATATCCTTGGCAAAGAATCTATTCTACCATGCAAAGTCAAAGCACATCTCTCTCCACCACCACTTCATTAGAGAACAAATTGAAGAAAAAAAAGTTTCACTCATCTATTGCAAGGGTGAAGATCAAGTTGCATATATTTTGACAAAGCCTCTATCTAGAGATAAATTTGAATTTCATTGTAACAATTTGGGTTTGATACCCCTTGATGTAAATCCCCCAAGTAAAGATTAAAGGGGGGTGTTAGAATTTAATCTTTCCTTGGTTGCAACTATGTATATAAAGGATAAACTAAGGTATCCTATTTGTATTTGTCCTCTAGTCCAAGTGGGAGGACATGTTACTATTTTTTAATTCCTTTAATAAGAAAATTAGATATTCTTCCTTAAGAGGAATCACACATTTATCACACACACAATATGAATGTGGCATGCATAGAAGATGGGAGATACATGCAAACTACTCCACTCATCTCTACTTAAGAGATTCCTCTCACACAATTGCTCTAATAATATTCTCTCTTTTCTCACTTCTCCTCACATTCTCAATATTGTATTGAGCTCATTGCTCTCATTCTTTAGGCCTTGTGCCATATTCATATTCTTCACAATGAGTTTTTCTTGTTTTTCCCCTTCCAAATCCTTGTGTTCTTGTCTTGGTTCTTGGAGCATTTTTGTGATCTTTTGGCTTGATTCTTTGAAGAAATTCCTCTCTATCTCTCTTGGTGAACTTGGTAAATTCCTTTCATGCACTCACACTTGGATTCTTTCATTTTCTCTAATTTCTTTTTTATGATTCCTAACAGAATCTTCTCCTAAACTTACATATATTGGAAAAAATTTGGCACCTCATGTGAGAAAAAATCTGATTAGTTTGATAAAAATGTATAAAAATGTTTTTGCTTTGTCTTATGAATACCTTAAGACTTATAGGGAAGATCTCTTCCAGCATGAAATCCCATTGAAAAGTGATGTTAATCCTTTTAGGCAAAAACATAGGCCAATCAATCCATTACTGGATCTTATTCCTTGCCCTATCATCCTTAAGAAAATGGGCCGGCCAAGTCCAGTAACAAAATTATAATGAAGATCATTAAAAGGACTTTGGACAATAATAAGAAATCATGGCACTCAAAGCTGAAGTGAGCCCTTTGGGATGATAGGGTAACAGTAAAGAGAGCAATAGGGGTTTCCCCATTTGAGATGGTATATGAAACTTAGGCAAGATTGCCTCTGAACAATTTCTTACCTGTATATAAATTCTTACAAGAAGAAGAAATTGAAGTGCAAGAACCCATGATGGATAGGGTGGTCCAATTGGTATAATTGGAGGAAATTAGAGTTGAAGCACACAAGAGGAACTTGAAAAATTCAACAACAGTCAAAATACTTATTTGATAAGAGGTCAACTAAGAGAAAGTTTTAGGTAAATGATATGGTGTTGTAGTGGAGTGCAAGGAAAGAAGAAAAGGGTAAACATGGAAAGTTTGAGTCATTATGGATTGTACCTTTTGTGATTCAAGACTTTCATGGAAAAGATTCGTACTTTATTGAAGATTCAACTGGTGAGATACATGAATTTCTAGTGCATGGACAATTCTTGAAGCACTATTTCTCATAGTTTTACTTATCCACGCACAGTAGTTTAGGTTTCCCTATTTTAAGCTTTGGTTGTGTGCGTATGTACAATTTTGTTTTTGGATTTGGTCTACGTCCTAAAGTTTTGGTTTTGAATTTTAATCTTGCAATTAACTTTCCCCAAATAGAGCCATTATTATCACTATTCTTTGAAAATATTTCATATTTCAAAGTTGGTCTTTTCCCACGTAATTCTTCTCAAATATTTGTCTCTTTCATGTGAAAAGGGTTTTAAAATTATGTTAAGTCCTCAAGCTATCAATTTTTATGCTTAGTCATCCAGTCGCTTTGTTTCTTTTAAGTGATCCTTTGGCTGTGCAAGTGAGTGATTCATTGGTTGGCCTTTGGTCTTTGGTGCGAGTGATTGATTCATTGGTTTGTCTTTGGTCGTGCAATCATGAAATTTTTATGATGTGTTCACTTGGTTATGCGAGTGAGCAACCAAGTTGTCAAAAGTATTTATCATGTAGTCGTGGTGTATCTTTAACATCAGGTTTTCAGACTGCAAGTTGATAAAAATTAAGTCATCGCTCACTCGCCAAGGTCTTTGGTCTATCATTTTATAGCTGTACGAGTGAGCGAGCAGTTTAGAAAATGTCTATCACACAATCATGATGTATTTCGGTTAATAAATTTTCAGCCCGTGAGTGTGCGAGCAAGGAAGTAATTATGTTGTTGCCTATTCACCGAGGTAAATTGGTTTAACAAATTTGTGGTGCAAGTATGTGACTAAGAAAATTCTTGTGTAAATCACTCAGTCGCTAAGGTTTGTTGCATATTGTATTTTGTTGTGCGAGTGCGTGAGTCAGTTCCAAGTTAGATTATCGCTCACACGCAGAGGTTTTTGTTTGACATCTTTTGAATCATGAGTAAGCAATGCGATCAGTTTTTAATGCTTTTTTAGTCATCGCTCACTCATCATTAAAGTTGTCCCATGTTTTTGGTTTGTGATTGAGTGACCAAGAAGAAAATGTTAGTAATAATTGAGAGGGGGGGGAGTGAATCAGTGGCCTCAAAGATTTATCCTTCAAACTTAACCACCAATCCTTAAATCTTAGATTATTATATCCCTACAAGATGCATGCCATGAAATACTAATAATGATTAATTGTCTGTCAGTTTTCTCTATCAATCCTTATTCTTTCTTGATTACCAATAATCAGTATAAAAATTTACCAAAACTCAGTAAATAAGAAGAGTATACCGATCAATCCAAAGTTAGCTATGTAAGATGCAAAATAGTAAAGAAATGAATCCTACATACATAACACATGAATTTTAACATGGAAACCATGTTAAGGGAAAATCCACTGGGACCGGTACCCCAAATTTTCACTCTTCTGAAGTGTGCCATGTTAGGAGCCAACCCTGTTAAAGGTTACAAACACACTATTAAGTGTGACCTTGTTAGAATATTTTATACATAAAGGTTGTCACTTAGTATCGGGCATCTATTGCTACCATCCTTGAATCAACCTCCTTCTTAGACTGTCAATATGTATCAGGCAAGTCCAATGCTACTTTCATGAATCAACCTTTTTGGCACTCCTTGAGATGTACCTCAATATATAGAAGACTATTAAGTCTTGCTCGGTTAAGAGACTTTATGCTTCAATGGTTAAACTGAAACACTATGGCCTATTCATATTGCAACTTGAATTATAGATTTTTAGATCTATTTAAGTACATTACCTCTCTGACCAATGTATCAATTAAATCC
Source organism: Thuja plicata (assembly GCA_018584345.1). NCBI lineage: Eukaryota > Viridiplantae > Streptophyta > Pinopsida > Cupressales > Cupressaceae > Thuja > Thuja plicata. The sequence goes on from MU225923.1 coordinate 1,885,791, forward strand.
TTGTGCTCCATACTTTCTTCTCTGTAATGCTGTGCTCACTATTCATTGGTGTCTGCAAAATTTGTTAGCTCTTCCTTCAGCTTGTTTGATCAACACTGCATGAATTTTTTCTTCATCAATTTCTCTTCAGCATCCTCTTTCTATTCACTCCCCTTAATCCCATTCATAAATGAATTAAGCTTGTCTCTTATATAGACATAATATTCATTGTTTCTTGATTCTTGATTCTTGGTGTGATAAAAAATCCAACCAATTAGATTTAAAAAATAACTCCTGATTTGTCTCGTAGATATCTTCTTTCCAATTGTAAAAATCATCTTTAAATTGATCACTTATCTCTAGTCGAATAAAACAAAGTAGACAACCAGTTAAGTCTATTTTTAGCTCTGCCAGCTAGATATTTTTTCATTTTCTGAACTCTCAGTTCTGTCGATCACCATTGCAGTTAGTCGTCGGTGACAACTAACTGATCCATCAGTGAGAATCCAGTTAGCTTTATGATCTCCATCCGTCGGGCATCATTGGAATTTTACTCATCGGGCCTCTCTGTATTTTCGGTCGTCGAGCAACACTATGCTTCTGATCGTCAGGTATCACTGTGACTGTTCTTCTTTGCTCTGTCCGTGGGTGTGCACTCCATCGATGTTGTTTGTCACTTAGTGAATACTTGAATTTTATGCATTGCTAAAAGCATAACTTTGGTTCTTTGAAGTCTTTGGCATTATGTACATGACCATACAGATGCTATCAAGTTGACATCAATGACAATACAATCCATTAACTGATTTAATGACTTATCTTTCAACTTAACATTATCAAACATTCAATCAGTTACATGTCATCAATCTCTCCCTTTGGCATTGATGGAAACATACTATATTATCACACTATCCTATTTCTAATACAATATGAAATACAACAATTGAGATTCACCAAACTACCAATCTTTTTTTCTTTTAACCGATAAATGTCTGACCATCGGTAAGCTTTGTTTTAGCTTAGATTTGATTCTTGTAGCTCTCTGTCTTTTGATGTGATGTGTTCTCTCCTTGTGTCAATTTCTCTCCCTTGACTATTCTTCTCATTTGATGTCTTTTATTTTGTCAGCAACTCTCCCTTTGTATAATATTTCCATACAATTTCTCTCCCTAGGGATATAATCTCTCCCTATTGGAGTAATGTGATAATGGATAACCTCTCTCCTTTTCCACAAGGATGTGATAATATGGATAATCTCTCTCCCTTTGAAAATAATTCCAAACAAATATCTTCACAAATTTCTGACATTAATGTCAAACAATCGTTTCTTTCCATCTATAATATATTCCTTGAATTTTCTTTATCCATCAACAATACAACAATATGCTCTAGTGCTCGGTGCTGATATATACCTGTTTGTATATAGATGTAGCCTTGAATTTCATCTCTTTTATTACATCAACATTACTGATATTCTGATAATATGTAGGCTGATGCAGCCTTCTAGTCATTTTACTGACTGGTAGACAAGGGTTTGACCCCTAATCTCTTTCTCAAGTATTCAAATGTATCCTTGGGCAGTGGATTGGTGAAGATACGAGCTAATTGTTCTTTGGATTGCACATACTCAAGTGTCACCTCCTTTTCTTGAAATTGTTCTCTTAATTAATGATACTTGATTGCAATGTGTTTAGTCTTAGCATGCATGAATGGATTCTTGGAAATGTTTATTGCACTGGTGTTATCACAATAGATAATTACTAGTTCTAGGATCTTCATATGCATACCTTCCAGTAACTATTTGATCCATGCAATATTTGAGCAATTTTCAGCAGAAACAACATACTCTGCTTCTGTAGTAGACTAAGAGATGCATCCTTGCTTTTTGCTAATCCATATGACAAGTCTGTCACCCATAAAGAATGCTTCTCCAGTTGTGCTCTTATGGTAATCAAGATATCTAGCCCAATCAGCGTTGGTAAACACCTTAAGTTCAAATTTTCCTTCTCTTCTATACGATAAGCCATATTCCTCAGTATTCTTAAGATATCTTAAAATTATTTTCACAGAAGTCATATGTGATTCCCTAGGGTTAGCAGAAAATATAGCAACAATTCCTACTGCATGTGCAATATCTGGTCTAGTGTGTACAACATACATGAGTTTTCCAATCATTGATCTGTACAAAGTCTTATTTACCTCTGATGTCTTGTCCTCCTTTATCAACTTACATCCATTAGCCATCAGTGTTCCAACTGGTTTGGAATATTCCATCTTGAATATTTTCAGGACCTCTTTAATGTATTTGGATTGTGTAATGAAAATACCTTCACATTGTTGCATGATCTGTAGAACAAGAAAGAACTTGATCTTTCCAAACATAGACATCTCAAACTCTTTTCTCATCTCATTAGAAAATGATTTGCATAGCATATCATTTCCTCCAAATATGATGTCATCAACAAATATTTCAGCAATCAAAGTGTTAGCATTAGTATCTTCCTTCAAATAAAGATTACTATTTTCACTAGTTCTTACAAATCCAATACTTATAAGATATGAATGAAGTCATTCATACTAGGCTCTAGGAGCTTGTTTCAATCCATACAAGGATTTATGAAGTCTACATAACATGTTTTTTTTGTTTGGATCTACAAACCCTTCTGGTTTCTCAATGTATACCTCTTCTTCAAGTATTCCATTTAGGAATGCTGACTTGACATCCATCTAGTATACCTTGAATCCTTTGAATGTAGTATAAGAAAGTAGTATTTTACACCTTCTAGCCTAGAAATAGGTGCAAAGGTCTCTCCATAGTCAATACCTTCCTCTTGTGCATACCCCTTACATACTAGTCTTGCTTTGTTTCTTGTGACTTCTCCACTCTCATTCAGCTTGTTCTTGAATATCCATTTAGTACTGATAACATTCTTGTCATCTGGTCTTGGCACAAGTGACCATGTCTTTTTTTTCTCAATCTACTCAATCTCATCATTCATAGCACTTATCCATTCTTCATTATCAAGTGCAGCATTGGCATATTTTAGCTCAAACTCACAAATTAAACAACTTGTGTTTAGAGACTTACTTCTTGTTCTTGTACCAGCTTTCTTATCTCCTATGATCTGGATCTCTGGATGATTCCTTCTTACATATCTGGAAAGCACAGGTACAATTCTTTGTCTATCATCTTGATCATCATTTTTTCCTTCATTCTGTTCTTCATCACCTTGCACATTATTTTGATCATTATCCTGACTGTCAGTATTTGCAGCCTTACCATCGGTTACATCATTTTGTTGCTCTGGAATTAAGCATTGTTGCTCGGGAAGAGTGTTAGGTTCTTCACAGTATACAAACTTGTTGTAGTCCTCTGGTTCTTTTGTGCTTTCCATCTCATTCTTTTGTGCAAATTCATCTATCTTTACATTTGCACTTTCAACAATTTTGTTAGAGGTCTTAATAAGACATTTATAAGCCTTGCTTTTGGTGGAATACTGTAGAAAGATACCTTCATCACTCTTGGCATCAAGCTTTCCATTTCTATCATCCTTTAAGACATAACATTGACTACCAAAGATTTTGAAGTAACTTACATTGGGTGTTTTACCATACTATAGCTCATACGATGTGTTCTTTGTGTCCTTCTTCAATTGTACTCTATTTAATGTATAGACAGCAGTACTAATAGCTTCCCTCCAAAATATTTGGGTGATTCCTTTCTCTATCATCAGGGTTCTAGCACAATTAGCTATGGATCTATTCTTTCTCTTAGCAATCCCATTTTGCTGTGGTGTTCTTGGTGCATAAACCAACCTTTTTATACCATGCTCATTACAAAAATGAGTGAATTCATCTGATATAAACTCTCCTCCTCTATCTAATCTGAAGCATTTCAAATCCTTACCAATTTTTTTTCTACTATAGCCTTATACCATTTAAAATTTTTGAATGCTTCAGATTTATCTTTTAGAAACATAACTGCCATCATTCTAGAGTAATCATCAACAAAGAAAATAAAATATCTATCTCCATAATAAATCTTTTTCCTCATTGGTCCACATAGATCAGTATGGACTAATTATAGAATATCATCAGATCTATGGGTTTTACTTTTGAAACTAGACTTTGTCATCTTACCTTTTTGAAAATTCTTGCACATAATGTTGTCGGGCTTTGTCATCGTTGGTAAGCCTCTTACATTTCTCCTTCTACTTATTTTCATCATGTTGTCAAAATTCACATGACACAATCTTTTGTGCCACAACCATATGTCTTCGTTTCTAGTAATTTAGCAAGTGGTGTTAGTATCATTTAGATAGAGTAAGTTACCTTTTGTCTGTTCACCGGTACCAATCAATCTTCTTGATTCATTGAAGATATTTTCCTTCTTATTATCAAATGCTACTCTATGACCTGAATTATTCAGCTGAGAAACACTCAACATATTATAACTCAATCCTTTTACCCAATAAGCATTTTCAAATTTAATCAGGTTATTCAACATTATAGTTCCTCTACCTTCAACTGGACAAGGTGTATCATTACCCATTCTTACTGTACCACCATTATAATAATCAAAAGTGTTAAACTTTTCTTTATCACCGGTCATGTGGTGAGTGCAGACACTATCTATAATCTAGATGTCATTCTTGCTAACCTTATATATGAGTGCAGTTTCTACATAACTTTCATCTTCATTTGAATCATCTTTCATAGCCACAAACACCATCTTGATGTCTTCATCAGGTTCAGTGTCAGTATCTTCATCTTTGCAAGCAACTAGTTAGTTGGCTTTCTTGACTTTGCTGTTGTAGTCTTGGGTGTCTCTTCTTTCTAATTGTCAGTAACTTCTGTAATCTTTGTTATCACCTCTAGCAGATTTCTTCTCAAAAGATCTGTTATTAAATCTATCATCTTTTCTTCTATTAGGACATCTTGCAGCAAATTTTCCAATCTCTTTACAATTAAAGAATACAAGTTGTAACTTGCCTTTGTATTTACCTTTGCCTCTCTGCATTCTTCTAGCCATAAGTGCTTCTATTTCATCTAGATCTTCTTCTTCACTTTCACTTTCACTATCTCTTCTAGATGTGTGTCTATGACTTGATTTGCTTATTCTCATAGAAGATTTAAATGTAGACTCTAATTTTGGTAAGACACTATTATCAAAGTTATTCATCTCAAATGAAATCAGTCTACCAATTAAGCTATGAAGAGTAACTGTATTATTTTCTACTGCTCTCATTTCTTGAATGGAAGAAACTCTAATAGCATATACAGGTAGTAAGGTTCTTAAGATTTTACTTACGAATGTCTCCTCTTCAAGTGCACCTCCAACTCCTCGTATATCATTGACTACTTCTTTGATTCTTGTGCTATACTGTGTGGTGTTTTCTCCTTCTTTAATTCTGATATCATCAAAATTTCCTCTAAGGCTTTCTGCATTGGTTCTCAAAACATTTGTATCACCTCCATGTACAAGATTCAGTTTGTCCCACATCTTCTTTGCAGTTTTTCAATCTTTGACATCTTCAAATTTAGCATCAGAGAGTGAGGAAGAAAGCTCTATGACCATGTAGTTGTGTTCATGCTTCTCTCTTAATTGATCTACTGCCAATAATCTTGTGGGAAACACATATTTAGTATCTAGGAATTGAGTAACATCATTACCAATACCTGATAAGTGGAGTCTTATCCTGCTTTACCATGAAGCAAAGTTGTCTTTGTTCAACTTGGGCACATCTCGTCTATTCATCTTGTGATCTTGAATTAGGTCTTGAAACCTTCCTTTCTAAGCACACAAGCTCTGATACCAATTGTTCATAATTACAAAGAGGGGGGGGGGGGTGAATCAGTGGCCTCAAAGATTTATCCTTCAAACTTAACCACCAATCCTTAAATCTCAAATTCTTATGTCCCTACAAGATGCATGCCATGAAATACTAATAATGATTAACTGTCTGTCAGTTTTCTTTGTCAATCCTTATTCTTTCTTGATTACCGATAAGCAATATAACTATTTACCAAAACACAATAAATAAGCAGAGTATACCGATCAATCCAGAGTTAGCTATGTAAGATGCAAAATAGTAAAGAAATGAATTATACACACATAACACTGAATTTTAACATGGAAACCCTATTAAGGGAAAAACCACTGGGACCGGTACCCTAAATTTTTAGTCTTCTGAAGTGATCCCTGTTAGGAGCCAACCCTATTAAAGGTTAGCAACACATTGTTAAGTGCGACCTTGTTAGAGGATTTTATACATAGAGGTTGTCACTTAGTATCAGGCATCTATTTATACCATCCTTGAATCAACCTCCTTCTTAGACTGTCAATAGGTATCGGGCAAGTCCAATGCTACTTTCATGAATCAACCTTCTTGGCACTCCTTGAGATGTACCTCAATATATAGAAGACTGTTAAATCCTGCTTGGTTAAGAGACTTGATGCTTCAATGGTTAAACTGAAACACTATGACATGTTCATATTACAACTTGAATTGCATATTTTTAGATCTATTTAAGTACATTACCTCTATGACCAATGTATCAATTCAATCCTTGTGCTCCATACTTTTTGCTCTGTGATGCTGTGCTCACTGTTTGTCAGTGTCTACAAAATTTCTTAGCTCTTCCTTCAGCTTGTTTGATCAGCACTGGATGAAGTTGTTCTTCATCAGTTTCTCTTTAGCATCCTCTTTTTATTCACTCCCCTTAATCCCATTTGTAAATGAATTAAGCTTGTCTCTTGTATAGACATAATATTCATTATTTCTTGATTCTTGATTCTTGATTCTTGGTGTGATAAACAATCCAGCCAATTGGATTTAAAGCATAATTCCTAATTTGTCTTGTAGATATATTCTTTCTATCTATACAAAACATCTTTAAATCAATCAGTTATCTCTAGTCAAATAAAACAAAGTAGACAACCAGTTAAGTCTATTTTTAGCTTTTCCAGCTAGATATTTTATCATTTTCTGAACTCTCAATTCTGTCGGTCACTACTGTAGTTAGTCATCTACGACAACTGGCTGATCCATTGGTGAGACTCTAGTTAGCTTCATGATCTCTGTCTGTCGGGCATCATTGGAATTTTACTCATCAGGAAACTCTGTATTTTTGGTCATCAGGAAACACTATGCTTTTGATCGTTGGGTATCACTGTGACTATTCTTCTTTGCTCTATCCGTCGGTGTGCACTCTATCGGTGCTGTTTGTCACTTAGTGAATATTTGAATTTTATGCATTGCTGAAAGCATAAATTTTGTTCTCTAAAGTCTTTGGCATTATTTACATGACCGTATAGATGATATCAAGTTGACATCAATGACAATACAATCCATTAACTGATTTAATGACCTGCATTATCTTTCAACTTAACATTATCAAACATTCAATTAGTTACATGTCATAAAAAAATGGTGTCATCACTCACTCACAGATGGTTTGTTCACTTAATATTTTGATGTGCAGGTATGCAACCAAGAGGAAAGGAGATGTCATCGCTCAGTCATGGTGGATGTTTCAATTAAAATTTTTCATCAACGAGTGTGCGACCAAAGAATTTTTTTATGTCAGCACTCATTCCCGATGTATCAATAGTTAATGTTTTTCAAGCCGTGAGTGTGCGAGTAAAGGATTTTATGACCATCGCTCACTCGCTAAGGATTAATGGTTATAAAAAATGGACAACGAGTGAGCAACTCGGTTAGTGATATGTTCTTAGAGGGGCTATCGCTCACTTGCAAGGGTAAGAAGATTAATTCAAAAGGGTACTGCGAGTATGCGACAAGGTGAAGTTTCAAGCAGTGTTTTAGTCATCGCTCACTCGCATGGGTTCAACAGAAATGAGATAAAGCAAAGTGAGTGCGTGATTGAAAATGCTAAATGAAATCAATGGTTGTCTCTCACTTGCTGGTTAGTTTTGATTATGAACAAGGATGTAACAAGTGCGTGATTGAATACAATAAAGATATTTATCGCTCACTCGCACAAAAAGTTTTGAACATTTGATTTTTACAACGAGTGTGCGATAGCCTTCCATCTATCCTCTTTCCAGTTTTAAATGCAAAAAGGGAAAGAAATACACAGTCTATTCCAATGAGGATACACAAGTTTGAATTCATGACAACGCTAGTTGCAGAATCTAATGGCATGATCTTGCAAGTGTGAGAAGTTGCAGTAAAGAAGATAAGATGCCAATTTGATAGGCTATAAGTATTTCTTATTATACACTCTTTCTATACAATTCTCATTTTCTGCCTTTGTAATTTTTGAGCAAATTATAGGGAATTTTTCTGAGATCAAATTTGAGCAGGAAAGATGAGTCAAGCTACTACAAGTGAAGTTTCAAAGGGGTCGAGAAGGAAAGCAGCTACAATGAAGAAATATATAGAGGAGTTTGTAGATATTTTTCCTAGAACATCTAATGCAAACAGTGAAAATCAAGAAGAGTGGAAGGAAAAGTGGTGCCAATGCATAAACCTTGTTACTCTCAATTACTCATGTAATCCTTTTTTTCATTACTTTTGGAACAATAGGGTTAAGTTAGCCCCTATTTGCAATCCCTGGAATATGAACATGGAAAATTTAGTTTTTCTTGATGTATACATGGATGTGGACTTAATCAAAGAGCTAGCAAAGAGCTATTGCCCAGTGGATAGGGTGATTAGAAATAAGAATAAAGAAGCCCTAGTGGCTATAAACAGAAGATAAGTAGCAGAGGTTTTCAGGATTACTTGTGCACTATGTACCAAAATTTATTTGGAAAAGATACAAGCTGATTATGAGAAATGAGAGATACTCACAAAGAAACATGAGATGCCCATATTTATGCCTAGGGTAGATAGACATCTGGTGGTGATTTCGGGTAATATAAATCCACCTTTTGACTTATCTCTTTTCCACCATTATATCAAGTGTACAACATATGGCCTGTGTAGAGTGCTGGGTTTTGATGGAGATTCTACTATTACTGCCGATGTACTAATGATGGCCATGGATATCCAACATCCAAAAGTTAATTCTGATTATGACTATGCACGGTATATAGTTGAGGCTATACATAATGCATTAGTGGAAAAAAAATCAGACAACCCTGTGCTTACTTTCAAACATTATTCACACTTAATGTTTATGATTCTCTACTACAAAAAAGCCTCCATGGATAAGAAATTGGAGCTATTTGATTTAGAATATGGTGTTGAGATGCAAATTCAAAGGTGGACCTAGGTATGGGACAATTCTTCTCTGAATTCTTCTTTTGTCTACTTTCATAATTGGATTGTTGATCCAATTCTAGATTTATTGGGAGTAAGAAGGGATAGGTTTCCATTTGATATTAAAAGGTTATTAAGACCATGTAAGTTCATTAAAGATAGGAAAATTCACCATAATTTAGGTGACTTATTTTTCTTTAACCAGTTTACTATCATTAGGGTATATGGTTTGTCACAACCACCTCATGTCCTCCACAAATTTGTTCCCCTTAGAATTGCTTTTGTAGAATTTATATGGAAAATTACTTGGATGGATACAGAGTTTAAAGAAGGTCATAAGAAAGGTACCTTTGTCCCTAGGTTATGGGTGGGGTGTGATTTTTCTATTGGGAAAAGGTTTTTAAGTTGATTAATGGCTTCTTGAAGTAGTATAGAATGTCCACCACAGTTGCTAGGTTATATGACCTAGAACAATTTGTAAAGATAGCCTTGAAAAATTTGACCACTTGGCAGACTGTGAGAGATCATGAACCCTTAGATGAGGAATATGTTGTTAGAAACAAGATGGAAAGAATTGGATTCCAAGAGAGAAGAATAAAATGGAAAGACCTCATGAGGGTGGAAGTTGAGTGGAGGGAATTAGATAGCACATTTTCTGGTTTCTTTCCTGATACCCCATACTTGCAGAGGATTGAGAAAATGTTAGAATCATATGAAAACCTAATGGCACAAGTGCCAAAATTCAGTGAGGAGGATGTAAAGTCTTAGGGATCTCCACATACAGTGGATTTTCATGATGAAGAACATCTAGAACAACATAGAGAGGAAGAAGAAGAGGCTGGTGAAGAGGCCACTTCTGCTAGGGAACCACCTAGCAAGAAAAAAAATAGAGCATAGAATGGTTGGCTAGAAAAAGCATGGCCAAGGCAGTAGTGATAGAGCATTGAAAGTATTTTATAAAATTTAGAAAACAACTGCAAAAGGGGCCACAAGATGAAGATCATGGAGAAAATGAGATGATCCTAAATGCAGAAATGGATGAAAGGATAATGATGGCGAATGAGTTCATTAAGGATGACGAGTTTATTAAATCTAAAGAGTTCAAAATTTTATTGATCAAATTGAAGCAAAAGGACTTAAGGAAGAATTTAATAATAGGGTAAGGGAAAGAAGAAAAAAATGAAGAAATTATAAGAACACTTCAGGAGTATGATCCTGAGAGTGAGCTGATAACTGTGGAGTAGGATAGACTCTTGGTACAAAATAGTGGAGTGCTATTAATGCCTGATTGAGATTTACAATCTACCTTCATCATTGATCAGATTAGAAGGAAATAAAATCCTATGTTCAAGACAAAAAATGCAATAGATGAAGTATTGAGAGGATCAAGTTTTGATCCTAAATCTAAAACTTTGGCTATTTGGTCTCTAGCCTTTGCTACACAAAAGCCCCTAGTCTTGAGTATAAGGGAAGAAATGAAAGTAGACAAGATGATTTGGAACTTGAAAAATAATAGTGACACAAAGATTCCCAACTAATGGCCCAATTTTCATTTATGAACTTGGCAAAAATAGAGGATTTATCCAAAAATATGAACAAACTTTTGGTCAGATGATGGCTTTGGCCAAGAAGCATGAAGAGGTTATGGCTCATAACTATACCTTGGAAGAAGAAATATAGAATTTAAAGAAAGAATTGGATGAAAAGAGGACAGATGAAATTCCTCAGGTGGCTAAAAAGGAAAAGGTAGATGGTGCAACAGAAACAGAAGGTGACTTAGCACCAAAAGAAGGCTAGATAGAGGAGCCATCAAAAGAGAAAAATGACAATGCTGTGTCTGTTATCCTTGCTATCTTACAACACCGAGTTGATGTTTTAAAAAAAAAGACTCAAATGGTGCACACTTTATATGGTTCATTATAGGAAGCTTCTAGAACAACTGTAGAGGCCATGACATTTCTTGAGCCAACTTTCAAAACTTGTTTAGGAAGTAGATTGATGGATAAGTTAAAGAGAACAATGTTGTATAGTGATGATTTACCTAATAAAGTAACATAAACCATTGAGATGGTAAATGATCTGAATGTTACTTATGATTTCTTTAATGGTAAAGGTGAACTGATAAATAATAACTTGCAGCTATTTGGTGATCAGTGCCCTGCACTTATTCCCAAGATTTATGATGATGCTGATGCTCTGAAGCCACAACAAGAATGGGAGAAGGAATTTGATGAAATATGGAAGGCTGATAATGTCAAACAAAACATAGGGAAGGATACAGATCCCAGTTACTACAATGATCTGATTGATAACCTGTTCAAAGTGGAGGTGGACATGAAAAAAATTATTGCTGAGGTGAAGAAAATTGTAGATGCAAGGTGGAAAGAAGCCTTGGATAAGATGGAGCAGGAAAAGACTTTCGATTGGCCCATCACCAAAGAAGTGAATAGGTGGGAAGAAAATTTAAAAGAATAGAAATATATTTTCAAGGCAACAATAACTTATGTTCAAACTTCACAGATCTTATGCCACCCGTGTTCTGTTTCCAAGTTGTTATTTTGTCAATTTTAAAGTTGTTGCAGGATTTTGTAATCTTTCCCATGTAGTCCGAAGCTTGTTGCATCCTTAAGCTATAAAAGGATTCCAATAATACTGGGAAAAGGATAGTCATTTTTCATTTGGAAATACAATTGTATTGTACAAACTTTGGTTTGAGACCAATTATTTGATAAGGGTTTTGAAATTTTATTGTTGAATGTAATAACTCTTTTTTGATATGAATACAAATGAAAATCCATCAATAGTTTCTAAACTTATGATGAGTATTTGTCTTTATTATTATGTTACGAGTTTTGTTTAAATTCAGTAATTAAGGATTGTTCAATTTATATGTCTGTCAGGCAGATTTTGAAATTATCTTAGGGGTTCTTTCAAAGAAAGATTAAATTGCCTTAGGGTTATTTGAGTGAAACTTGTTGTATATAATGAATCTGATGATTGTCTTAGCATATGTGTGAGGGTTGATATACAAGGTATATCTATTTTCTATTTAGATCTGTAGTTTTTTTTTAGTTAATGTTTATGGCAAATGGTTATGAATGTTTAGAGTGACTCTGATGCCCTAAGATAAAACACTGGTCTTTTATTCATTTGGAGTGGGTGGCTATCACCATAAAATTGATCTTTATCATTCTGTTTTAGTTTGTCAAATAAATATTACAGAAGTTAAAATATGTAACTCCACTATGGACTTGATGGAATAAATTTTCATAATTTTAATATCCCAAGTGAAAAGGGTAAACCCACCCGAGGTTGTTGAACTCAAAGTGTAGAGGGTTTGAAAACCCTGTTTGTGTCATTCTATTTCTTGCTTGATCAGTGTTTGGGATAATAGATAAATCTTACTACAATTATTTTATGTTTTAGCAAGAAAAGGAACTAACAGAAGGTCTTGCATGTTTTTACCTAGTTGGATTAGACTAGGATCAATCCAACTAGATGTTTAAGGTTTTGATTGTGTTTAGTGTAATTTAGCCTAAAATGGGAGTTTGGTGTCCAGAAGCCTAGAAGGAGTAACATGGATTAGATTTGTGACTAATAAGGCCTTTATGGTGTTTTTACATCATTTCATAATTATTGGAGGTCATTAAACTAAGTTTTAGGTAAAGATGTAAAAGTTGCTAAAATGTTGCTTGACAACATTTTGCAACTTTGCAATGTTGCCCAACAACATTGTCAAGTTTGATTCCATTCTATGAGTAGAAAAGTTAGTTAGTGTAACTTACCTAAAAACATGGAAAAGACATATTAAACCATGAGGAGGCCCATTTACCAAGGCTAGGTGGTATGAAGAAGAATTAAAGTTGTCTGATTTTGCTCTGTAACCCTGTGTTCAGTATACAATGAATGTTTTTGCATTCATGTACTAGTTACTGGATTGAATCATCAAGTTTTGTGTTGGATTATTGTATTTAGGATAGTTTCAATACATTTTTATTAGTAAATAAGTTTCTAGGTGTTTATTTACATAGGTTAGCAAAATATTTTTTTAGTGCACAGTCTGTTGGTGTTGTCTAGGCAGTTTTGAGGAAAATGGCTCGCCCATAAATCTCCACCGTGAATTTCATCATGGAATGGAGGAATATGGAAGGGGAGCCTCTGTATAGTGTATATATAGTAGGAGAGGTTCAGGAAAGTTGTTTAGCTAATTTTCATGGAAATCCCTAGGCGAGATTGAAGTGCCTGGCTAGGAGATTGCTATTGATTTCTAGTGTTTGATTGCAGGGATAGCATTGGGAGAAAGAAAAAAAGAAAGGTTTTGTAAACCTAGATGTCATACAGACCCCTCCTAGGAAGGAGAAGGCTCTACCAATACAACATGATACATTTCCAAGCATAAATCATCTGACTGCACTTATTTAGCCCAATTAGTCCTAGTTATCCTTAATTCTAGGAATCTATTGTACGAAAACCCTAGGACCCTAAGACCTACAAAATCCTTTGAGTCTTGGAAAAGGGTACTTGAATCCCCACTTTTTTTTGGGGTTTTTTGGGGTTATTTTTCAAGAATTGGGAAAAACCTGTCAGATAGGGCTAATAGAGGCATTAGACCTAAAAGCCAAGATTGAAGGTAAATTGGGAGATCGTTTGGAAAAGTTATGTTACCCAGTCATCAATGAGACCATATGGATCCTAGGAAGATGTTGAACTTGAGAAGTATCCTTGTAGACACTTGTGGAGTTGAGAATTTTAAAATGTACTTGGAACCATCCAAGAAGGAGTGGAAGAGTATAGTGTAATTTGGTGATAGTTGTCTCCTTGTGAAGAACAATAGTTACCTAATCTCAAAGTGGTAATGGATTAGTCAAATAATAGTGTAGTAAGGACTAAAGAGACCCTAAGAGAAAGAATAGGGTCTTGAGAAGGCTAGGAATATTATAGGTTCTAGGAAGCTTGTGCAAGCACACTTGGTCACATCTATCAAATTGGTATCAGAGCTAATAAGATTTGGCTTGTGGTGAATTTTCCAACTAGAAGAGTTAGTAGGAGAGTCTACAATGGTGAAAAATGAAGATTTGGCAAAGAAAGTGGATGAGAAAGAAGAATATAATAGATTTATCAGAGAAATATTGGCACAATTGGAACACAAAGTGGACCAAGTAGAAGAAAAGACTGAGGAAGTGAAGGATAAGTTTGAAGGAAAGAGTAAGGAGATTGCCTTAGATGATGAGGTCCCTAAAGCTGACCCTATCCTCAATGAAGAACTATTCTTAAAATCACTAAAGGCTTTGAGTGGTAAGGAATTGGAAGGAGTTCCTATCTTCACTGGAAAGATGGGACCAAAGATAGTTCTAGATTGGATTGAAGGGCTAGAAAATCACTTTGAATGTGATGGTATAACTGAGGCACAAAAGTGAAAGTAGAAAAGGCTCGATTAAGAGGATCTGCACTCACTTGGTGGAAATTTATCCAAGATGAGAGATAGAAGGAAGGAAAGAAACCCATAGCCACTTGGAAAGCTATGGTAACCAAAATTAGAGAAGCATTTGTACCTAAAGATTATGAGATTCAGTTGCATAAAAGGAGACAAAGTCTTAGGAAAAAAGACTTGGATGTTAACTCTTACACTAAAGAGTTTCAAAGGATATGTATGAGATCAAGGGTTGCAAAAGAAGAAAGTGTGAAGGTAGCTAGATACCTTAATGGTCTAAAGTGGACTATACAAGGTGAACTAAGTTTGCTTACTCCTACCACTATCTAGAGATGCCACCAACTTGCCATAAAGGTGGAAGAGAAGTTGAGAAAGAAGCAAGACTCAAGCAATACAAGGGGCAGAGGTAGACGAAGAGATAATAGAGGAAAAATAAGTGGATATGGTTGTAGAATTTTAGAGTCCAAGAACCAAGGAGAGACCAAATTAATTGAGAAAAAAGAAGAGACTCCAAGCATAGGAAACTCCAATATAGGAAGAGGCTCTAATCAAAATTGGAGAGGGAGGAACAATAGTCAAGGGAGAGGTTCCTACTTTACAAACATGAAATGCTCCCACTGTAACCAAATGGGACACCCTGCATATAGGTTTCAAGAGAAAGGTTCTACTTCCCAAGGGAATGACAAGAGAGTCAACATGGTTCAAGAGGAGACTAGTGGTGGAAGAAAACACCCTGAGGTACCCTTGGAATCAGAAGAGGGAGAGAACTTAATGATGAGAAGGACACTAATTAAAGAACCAGTGAAGGAGGAACCAAGTCAAAGGAGGTCACTATTTAGAGTGAAATGTAAAATGATGGGCAAGGTGTGTAGATTCATCATAGACTCAGGGTCTACTGACAACATAGTGTCAGAGGAGGCAGTTAGCAAGTTAAAGATGAAAAAGATCCCACATAGTAACCCATACAAGGTTACTTGGTTGAACAAAGGGACACATGTCCTTGTGAATGAACAAGCATGGGTGGACTTCTCTATTGGAAGATACAAAGACAAGGTGTTGTGTGATGTCCTACCTATGGATGAATGTCACCTTCTACTTGGTAGACCATGGAAATTTGATAGACATGCCATGCATGATGGAGAAAAGAATGCATATTCTTTCAAGAAGGATGGTGTGATTTTCAAAATATAGTCACTATTAGAGGAAGGAGAAATGAAGTTCTCAGGTCCCAATATCCTTATGGTCAATGATAAGGAGTTCATAGAAGCCTTAGAGGAAGGAGATGGAGTGGGTTGAGCACTAATGTTGAAACCTAAAGAAAAAGATGCAGACAAGACATTGAAGAAGAGAGAGGTATCAAAAGAAGTGCAAGAGTTGCTGCAGGAATACAAGAGCATAGTAAGTGATGGAAAACCATCCACCCTACCACCTAAGAGAGATTTTAGCCATCAAATTGAATTTATCCCAGGAGATACCCTTCCAAATAAAGCATCATATAAGATGACCCCTCAACAAAATGAGGAAATTGCCAAGCAAATTCAGGAACTCCTAAACCAAGGTCTCATTAGGAAAAGCATTAGTCCTTGTGTAGTCCCCACTATCTTAGCACCAAAAAAGGGAGGAACTTGGAGGCTCTGCACCGATTCAAGGTCCATAAAATAAATTACCATTAGGTATAGGTTCCCTATCCCTAGGATAGAAGACCTAATGGATTGTTTAGGAGAAGCAAAGTATTTTACCAAGATTGACCTAAAGAGTGGGTATCATAAAATTAGGGTCAATGAAGGGGATGAATGGAAGATATCCTTCAAAACTACAAAAGGTTTATATGAATGGCTTTTGATTCCATTTGGGCTATCTAATACCCCATATACATTCATGAGACTCATGAACTAATTACTAAAAGACTACATTGGAAAACTTGTGGTAGTGTATCTAGATGATATACTAATCTATAGAAAGACCAAAGAGGAGCATCTCAAACATCTGTAGATTGTTTTCAAGAAGTTGCATGAGGAGGAGTTGATGATAAATTTGTAAAAGTGTGAATTCATGAAGAAAGAGTTGGTGTACCTTGGGTTTGTATTGTCTCAAGGAAATCTCAAAATGGATCCAAGAAAGGTAGAATCCATTCGTTACTGGCCTCCTCCAAGGACTGCAACAAAGGTGAGACGTTGTCATGGTTTAGCTCAATACTATAGGAAATTCATTAAGCAATTCAATGCTATTTGTGCTCCTATGTTAGATAGTATTAAAGGAGGGATAAAAACCAAATTTGTTTGGAATGAGAAAGCTAACTATGAATTTGAATTATTGAAGAAGAAGATTTCCACTCAACCAATCCTAACACTACCAAGTTTTGAGAGGTTATTCAGAGTTGAGTGTGATGCTAGTAATGTTTCCATTGGAGTTGTTTTGAGCCAAGAGGGAAGACCAGTGGCTTTTCATAGTGAGAAGATCAGTGATGCTAAGAAGTACTCTTCTTATGACTTAGAGATGTATTCTCTAATCCAAGAACTAAGGAAATGGAGGCACTACTTTCTTCCTAAGGAGTTTGTGGTGTATTTAGACAATCAGGCTCTTAGTTTCCTAAAATCCAAAGACAAGCTTACTCACAAACACATGAAATGGGTGGAGTAATTGCAAGCTTACACCTTCAATATCAAGCACAAGAAAGGACTGCAAAACAAAGTAGTAGATGATTTAAGTAGAAGACTACTGATAGTACAAGAAGTATAGTTGCAGAGCATGGGTATTGAAAATTTTAAGGACCTATATGCTGAGGATGAAGAATTTGAAGAGATCTACAAGGTATGTAAGGAGCATAAGAACTACTTCCATGGTGAGTTTTCTGATTATACTTTGCAAAGTGAACTTTTGTTTAAAGGGAGTCAGTTATTTGTCCCTAGGGGATCAATGAGGGAAAATATGAATCAAGAGAAGCACAATGGTGCACTTAGTGGTCATTTTGGAGTCAATAAGACCCAATAGTTAGTGCAAAGGTTTTACTTTTGGCCAAAGGTGAACTTAGATATTAGGAGGTATGTGGAGTGTTGTGTAGTGTGTCAAAAATCCAAAGGCACATCCTCTAATCCAGGTCTTTACCGACCCCTTCCCATTCCAAGTAGACCATGGGAATACTTAAGTATGGACTTTTTTGTAGGGTTAGCAGGGACCAAACATGGATTTGAAAGTATATATGTCATAGTAGAAAGGTTTAGCAAGATGGCCCATTTTTTTCCTTGCAAGATAGTCCATGATGCTTGTTAAATAGCTCACCTATTATTCAAAGAGGTTATAAGAATTCATGGGTTACCAATGGGCATAGTGTCAGACAGAGATACAAAGTTCATGATCCATTTTTGGAAGATACTTTGGAAAAATATAGGAACCAATCTATCCTTTGGGTCTACATATCACCCTCAGATAGATGGTCAAACTGAGGTGGTTAATAGGATTCTAGGTAACCTCCTAAGGTACTTAACTAAGGAGTATGGTCAAACTTGGGACCAACTCATTGGACATGCAAAATATGCATATAATGACATTGTCAACTAAACCACAGGAAGAATCCCCTTTGAAATCATTTATGGATTACACCCTAGAGGGATATTTGAACTTAGAGAGTTGAAAGATGGAGCCAAAGGAAGTGGCTATGCAGAAGATTTTGTACAATCTGTGAAGGAAGTGCATGATACAGTAAATAAGACTTTGACTGAGAATATAAAGAAGATAAAGCACAAAGTGAATGAAAGAAAAAGGGATATCCAATTCCAAGTAGGGGATCTTGTAATGGTCCATATGAACAAGGAAATATTGTAGAAAGGAGTGCCTAATAAGCTACAGATGAGAAGGATTAGCCCATGTACCATTCTGGCCAAATATGGCACCAATGCATATAAGGTGGAACTTCCAGAGGATGTTGGTTTATCTCTTATGTTCAATGTGGAAGATTTGGTTTCATACAAAGGTCCTATGCCAGATCTAGATCAGAGTTTGACATAGGTGATACAATAAGTGAAGGGATTGAACTTACCCTCTACACCTTCCAAGGAAGTAGAGCAAATATTGGATTCAAGAGTCTACAAACATACTAGGAAGAAGGATTAAAAAGAACATATGGTGAAATGGCATGGAAAAGCTGATGCAGAGGCTACATGGATTAGGGAGATAGACTTCAAGAAGTTGGGCATTCATTCCAACTTGCTCATCCAAGGGTGGATTGAAATCTTTCTATTTGGGGAGCATGGTGTAGGAGCACCTAGGCTAAATCCTATCCCTATGTTTTTTTGTGGCTTATACTGACCCTAGCTAGCCAAGTCAATTGTTTTATTTTTGACCTTAGAAGGTCTTTCATGTTTGTACCTAGCTAGATTAGACTAAGATCAATCAAACTAGATGTTTAAGGTTGTGAGTGTGTTTAGTGTAATTTAGCCTAAGATGGGAATTTGGGGTCAAGAAGCCTAGAAGGATTAAAATGGTTTAGATTTGTGCCTAAGAAGGCCTTTATGATGTTTTTAAATCATGTCATAATGATAGGAGGTCATTGTTGCCCAAATTTCTCATTTCTGTGCAATTTGGCCTGGTTTGCCCTATCTTGTTTCCTCTGTCTTGTTTTCCAGGCTTCATGTCTAAACCCTCAGAACCCCTGTAAACCCTCAGTCTTTCATGCAAACGAGATAATAAACCCTAGGCTTTGGCACGTTATATTTCATCGTTGCTTTTTTAAGTCACTTAGAGCATGTGTTTATTTTCCAAGTTGCTTGATCGCTTTGCCCTGGGCGAATATTCCTTTTCTTCTCCCGACTCTGCGTGTTCCTTGTGTCGCGTAGTCTTGTGACCCTTTGGAATATTCCCCTTGTGTCTTCTGACTTAGCTCCTCTCTTCAGTCGCATGATCGCTAGATCCACATTATAAGATTTTAAAAGAATGGGACCCACCTTCAGTCGGGTGATCGCGAGAAGAAATGGAAAGTCAAAGAAATGTCTCCCGACCTTGCGCCTACTTCATGTCGCATGGTCGCTGGATCAGCTCAGTCAAACAGTTAAGGTTCTTTCT
>MU225923.1:1907072-1945697 GCA_018584345.1 Thuja plicata
TATTGTGAAGTTTTCTCTTCCCTTGTAGTAATTTTAGTCTCTGACCTTCACATGTTTGCTAAGAATCATGTGGTAGAAGTTGTGTTAATTGAGTTGTATGGATGTGTAGTGTAGTTTCAAGGCAGAAGAAAGTAGACCCTATCTTGGTGTATCACCTTTCCCTTTTCAAGTAATTTGGTTTCTGCATCTCCTTCTCCCTTTTCCTTGCAAGAGATAGTTTTAGGTGCATCCTGATAGTAGAGGAAGCCGGCCTTCTCCGGAGATTCAATCTCGTAGTTCAAGTCCCACATCTTGGAGGTTGATTCCATGTTTCACTAGGTTGCTGTTAGAGAAGCTTTCAGCAGGGGTGCAAACCTCAGTGACAACAGTCATTAAACTGAGTTTTAGGCAAAGATGTAAAAGTTTCTAAAAACATGGATAATACATATTAAACCATGAGGAGGCCCATTTCCAAAGCCTAGGTGGTATGAAGAAGAATTTAAGTTGTCTGATTTTTCTATGTAACTCTGTGTTCACTATACAATGAATGTTTTTGCTTTCATGTACTAGTTAGTGGATTGAATCATCAAGTTTTTTTTTGGATTATTGTATTTAGGATATTTTTAGTACATTTTTATTTGGAAATAAGTTTCTAGGTGTTTATTTACATAGGTTAGAAAAATATTTTGTTAGTGCACAGTTTGCTGGTGTTGTCCAGGCAGTTCTGAGGAAAATGGATCCCCCATAAATCTCCACTGTGAATTTCATCATGGAATGGAGGAATACAAAAGGGGATAATATATATAGTTTATATATAGTAGGAGAGGTTCAGGAAAGTTGTTTAGCTAATTTTCATGGCAAGCCCTAGGCGAGATTGGAGTGCTCAGCTAGGAGATTGCTATTGATTTCTGCTGTTTGATTGCAGAGATACCATTGGGAGAAAGAAAACAAGAAAGGTTTTGTAAACCTAGATGTCATATAGAACCCTCCTAGGAAGGAGAAGGCTCTACCAATCCATCTTGATACATTTCCAAGCATAAATCACCTGACTCCACTTATTTATCCCAATTAGTCCTAGTTATCCTTAATTCTAGGAATCTATTGTACGAACACCCTAGGAACCTAAGACCTACAAAATAATTTGAGTCTTGGAAAAGGGTATCCTAATCCCCACTTTTTTTTTGGGTCTATTTGGGGTTATTTTGTAAGAATTGGGAAAAAACTGTCCGGTAGGGCTAGTAGAGGCATTAGGCCTAAAAGCCAAGATTGAAGGTAAATTGGGAGATCGTTTGGAAAAGTTATGTTACCCAGTCATCAATGGGACCATATGGAGCGTAGGAAGATGTTGAAAATTAGAATTATTCTTGTAGACACTTGTGGAGTTGAGAAGTTGAAAATGTACTTGGAACCATCCAAGAAGGAGTGGAAGAGTATAGTGTAATTTGGTGATAATTGTCTCCTTGTGAAGCACAATAGTTACCTACTCTTAGAGTGGTATTAGATTAGTCCAAGACTAGTGTAGTAAGGAATAAAGAGACCCTAAGAGAAGGCATAGGGTCTTAAAAGGCTAGGAATAGTGGAGGTCCTAGGAAGCTTGTGCAAGCACACTTGGTCATATCTATCATTCTACCAATAAATTGATTATGCTTTTAAGCAACTTCCACAAGAACAAATTTGAATCAGAATAAGGATGGGGAGTGAAAGTGAGAGAGGAGGAGGAGGAGGGTTTGAAGGATCTAATTTGAATTCTAGTTCTAGTAGGAATCCAAGTAATGGAAGGATTGCTTCCAACACTGTGGCATGGGATCAACAGAAGGAATGGGGAGCGTCAAGTGAGGGATCCACAAAAGAATTAGATGAGGACACGAAACCTGAGGATGCTCATTATCAAGGAGGTGGGATAGAAAATGCAACAAATGCTGGTAAGTTTTCTTCTGTTGAGAATTCTGGTAATTTTTCTTCTGGGGTACTTGTGAAAGGGAGTTGGTCTTCCTTATTTGGTGTTAAATCAACAGAAACATCCTCCTTCCCAACCATTAACAACATCTCTAAACTTGAAAAAGGGAGTATTTGGCATTCAACTTCCCGATCCCCTTATGGACCATAGGGTATACTATGGCGATTACCCTAGTAGGAAAATTTACTGGGTCAAGGCCTAATATTGATATGGTCAGAGATTCTACGTCAAGGAAATGGAACCTTAAGGGTCAAGTAGACATTGCAGCCTTGCCAAAAGGTTTTTTCTCTTTCATTTTTTCCAGTATGGAAGATCTCTCAAGAGTGCTTTGTGGGGGACCCTAGATTTTTGGAAAATCATCGTTGGCTCTTCAAAAATGGGTGACCAACTTGGACCTGAATGTTGACATGTTAGAAACAGTCCTTGTTTGGGTTCATTTCCCAAGCCTTCCCCTAGAATATTGGCATGAGGATGTCTTTGTAGGCATGGAGGGTGCTTTTGGAGAACTCTTATCCATAGAACCAATGACAGTTACAAAATACAGACTTGTCTATGCTAGAATTTGTGTCAATATTCACCTGAAGGTGGATTTACCTAAAGTTATCTTGATAATGTCAAAGATGGGCAAGTATATCCAGCTAGTGGAATATGAATCTATCCCAATCGCTTGATTTACTTGTAAAAAAGAGTGAGCCTAGAAAATAATGGAAGGAAAAAACTAGCACTGTGGTTCCACACCCTAAGGATTCTAAGTCAAATCATCAGGAAGAGAATATAGAAGATAAGCATAGCATTGAAAAACCAACAGAGATCAAGAAAGAAGGAGGAAAAGAGTAATAATGAACCAGAGGAGGTCAGGGAGATAACCAAGACCCCATGTGATCTAGATCAAGAAGAGAAAGAGAACATTCACTGTCAGCCTAGCCCTCCACTTTTCCCAACCCAAGAACAAAGTGGAAGATCTCTTAAGAGTCTGAAAATGATAATTTTAGGGAATATGGATAACTTTGGGTTCCCCCGGGCCCTCAATATGGTGAAATATTTCACTCCTTTAGTCCCAAACTATGGCAACAACACCTCTAACATAAGCAACTCTAAAGGAAGTGATGATGAAAATCTATCACTTCTTGCAGACCTATGGAGAGAAGAAAGTTTGGAGAACTACATAATCTCAGGGAAAATACAAGAAGAACACTAGACTGAGGTTAATGGTAAAAAGGTTTGTAAAAGTTCTACAAAAAAAGGAGGATCAAATCAAACCAAAACCTATGGCTCAATAAAGAAAACTAATAGTCACACTCAGGGAGGAGTTCAGATAAGAAGACAACAAAAAGAAGATGTGGGAACACCCAAAGGTGATAAGAGAGGAAGAAAATCTCTCAAAAATACTTGTTAGCAAGAAGCTAAACAAAATATAGCAGATGGTTGATAGTTAACCATCCACAAAATATGCTCCCCAACATTATAAATGAAGATAATATCCTAGAATATTAGAGGTCTAAATAGCCCTTATAATCAGAACACCCTAAGAAACTTGATTAGGGATAGTAAGCCGAATATCTTACTTATCCAAGAAACTAAAATTCTCAAAGAAAAAGTGGAAAAAATCCAACCTTTTAAGAATGGGGGAAGTATAGGTTGTGACTTTGATGGTGCCTCAGGCGGGGTGGTCATTTTATTGAATAAATAGACCATTATTTGCACCCTTTTGAAGAGTGAGAAGAATTTATTTTTGGTCAAAGTAACTCATTTAAAAGATAACTTCACTTGGCACTTGATAAATATTTATGCTCCTAATACCAGAAATGGTAGACAAAATTTTTGGAAAACATGAAAGAGATTTGTAAGAATCACAATGAAGAAAGTTGGATGGTTATGTGAGATTTCAAAATTCCCCTTAAAGATGATGAAAAAAGGGGAGGTATCCCCTCCTAGATGGATAGAATAACAAACCTTATGGATTACATTAATGATGAATCTTTTTTGGATATATAGCTGGAAGGAATCAACTATATCTGGTCCAATAGAAGAACTGTCAATGACCTTATCCAGGTTAAACTAGATAGGTCTCTCTTATCTCATGACTAGATATCAAGGTATTCCTGCTCCATGTCTTATTTGTTAAGAATAGGATCTAACCATTTTCCTATCTCCTTAAATGCTAACATGATTAATGGTAAGAAAAATATTCCTTTTCGATTTGAAAAAATGTGGACTGCCCATCTCATCCTAAATGATTGTATAGAAAACTGGTGGAATTATATGCTGGATGGGGGAGCTATGTATAGAGATACTAAAAAATTGAATACGATTAAAGGAAAATTCAAAACTTGGAATAAGGAGGTGTTTGGTGATATCTTTCTTTTGAAAGGAAGAATGAAGCTGGAAATAAAGGAAATACAAGAGAAAATTTAGAATGAAGGCCTCTAAGAGAAAATCAAAAGAAATGAGAACACTATGCTAGCATATTTTCATAATATCATATCTAAGGAGTCTTTCTAGAGACAAATATCCAGAGCTCTGTGGTTGAAGGCAGGGGAAAAAAAAAGATTCTTTCATATGACTGCAATGAAGCATAAAGAAATCAATAGGATATCTAACTTATCTACTAATGGGAGCACCTTTAGGAAAGAGGAAGATATTAGAAAAGAGATGCTCGGTTACTTTTCTTCTCTTCTGACCAAAGAAGATAATTTGGTTTTATCAGATCAAGAAGATATTATATCTGCTATCCCTCACTTGGTTGATGCAAGAACTAACAAAATTCTTTAGGTGATCCCCTTGGACAAGGAGATAAAGACCATGGTGTTTTATTTTAAAGGGGAGAAGTGACCTAGTCCTAATGGTTTTCCCATGTTCTTCTTCCAACAGTTCTAGGAAATTCTAGGGAAGGATGTAAGGGTAGTGGTTAAAGAGTTCTTTGGAACAAAAATTATCCTCAGGGAGATCAATGCTACATTCCTTGTGTTGATCCCTAAAAATCTTGGAGCCAATACAGTTGGTGACTTTAGACCTATTAGTCTCTATAATTCCCTTTATAAAATCATTTCTAAAGTCCTAAATTCAAGATTACTTTCTATATTTTATTCGATCATCTCCCCTCAGTACAATGGTTTTGGTCCTAAAAGACAGATTTTAGATTCCATTATTGTTTCCCATGAAAATATTCATTCTTTGGAAGCAACAAAAAAACATGGTTTTTTGATGAAGTTGGATTTGTCCAAAGTGTATGAAAGGGTGGATTGGAAGCTTTTACAGAAAGTTCTACAGTCTTTCAGTTTCAACATCGGGGTCATTAAACTCATTATGCAACTGGTTACTACCATCTCATCTCTTGTCATGGTTAATGGAGGATCTTCCAAGTTTTTTAAACCTTCTAGAGGCCTCAAGCAAGGCGACCCTATCTCTCCCATTCTATTTTCTATCCTTGCAAAATGTTTAGGAAGGTACATTAATAAACTTGTGGGAGAAGGCCATATTATTGGACTCCAACCTTCTTCTGCTAGAACCATATTCTCCTATGAGCAATTTGTAGATGATATTATCATTATGAGAGAAGAAACTATCAAAGAAGCTATAAATATGAAGAGATCTCTCACCTCATATAGCTCTACATCTGGCCAACTCATTAACTGGTCTAAAAGCTCTATTTTTTTCATCAATACCCCTGAAGAAAGACAAAGAAAAATATCCAATATTTTAGGGTGCAATATTGGTACACTCCCTTCTTCTTACCTGAGATTACCTCTAGGCTCAAAACCTCAAAATAGCTTCTAGAACTCAACCATTGATAGATTTCATAGTAAGCTTGCTGGGTGGAAAGGGGCTCTCTTAAGTAATTCATCAAAATTTTAGCTCCTCAAATCAACTCTCCAAAATCTCCCATTTTATGCGTTGAGCCTTTTCAAGATCCCTCAAAAATTTGCTATGATTATTAAAAGGATCCAGAAAATCTTCCTATGGTCTAGAGTTGAAGAAAAAAAAATATTTAGTCTTGTGGCTTGGGAAAATTTATGCCAGCCAAAATGTTGTGGACGAATTGGATTGAGATCAATAAAAAATGTTAACAAAGCACTTCTGGCTAAACAACTATGGAAAATCTATGGGAACCAAAAAAAATGGAATGTGATTATTAGAAACAAATATCTCTTTAACTACAAAACTCTATAGGATTTCATCACTAATGGTGAAAATATCAATGGCTCTAACATATGGAACAATATAAGTTCCTCTAAAGATCTCATTATTAAGGGACAAAGAAGGAACCTGGTGGATGGAAGGAGAATTGACTTTTGGGAAGACTGATGGATCCAAAAGGACCCTTTATCTAGTAACCAAGATTAGAAACAAGCTATTGATTGATGTAAAGAAACTGTTGGGGTAAAAGTGAAAGATTACCAACAAGTAAACAAATGGAGGAATCATGGAGACATAGACAAAAGATTCATATCCCTCCAAAATAATCTGCAAAGCCGGTTTATTCAGAATAACCACCAGGAAAAAATCATTTGGGACCCTAAGCCTGATGGTAATTGTACTGTGTCTTCAGCCTGTGATCTTTTTTCTAAAAGGGAGGATAGACATTTGTGCTCACAAGTTTGGTATAAATTTCTTACTCCCAAAATCAACTTCTTTTTTTGGATCTTAGCTCAAAATAAACCTCTAACCCTTTATAATCTCAGTAAAAGGGGTTTTAATCTCCTGAATAGATGTTTTCTATGTATGGAAGAGGCTGAGTCCTATGATCATATCATGATGCATTTATCCTTTACCCATAGGGTTTTGGAACTAATCCTTAAAAAATGGAATCTTTGCTGGTTTTTCCCTCTTCTTTGGCATGACTTTTCCAAGCAATGGAGCTGACCTCTATCAGACATATTGGAAAAATAATTCTGGAAGCTTCTTCTTCCTCATTTGTGCTGTGCATCTAGAAGGAAAGAAATAACAAAGTGTTCAGGGAAAATTATTCTAAACCCTAAGTGGTTAGCAATCTTATTTGTAGAGGGTTGGAGGAAAACTTCAATTCTTCTATCAACAAAAACACTATCAAGAATACCTCTCAAATCTCCCAAGAGAACATAAGAAAGTGGCACTTTTGTACTCTAGTCTCCAACACTATTCATCAAAGAATGCTTGCAACTTGGACTTACCCTCCTTTTGACTGGGTTAAAGATAATTTTGATGGTGTGACTAAGGGAAACCTGAGAGAGGCGGTGGAGGTGGGATAATCAGAGATTGGATGGGAATTTGCATTGGCGCGGTCATGGCCCCTCTGGGAGTACAATCAAATCATAGAATTGAAGCTATGGCTATACTCAACATAATGATGGTGGCAGAAGAGGTGGGATGTAAAAAAGTTTGGCGGGAAGGAGACTCTCTTAATATTGTCAATAACATAAAAGGCATAAGAAAATATTCTTGGTCCATTGAACACTTTATTGTTAAAATAAATCATATTAATTAGAAATTTGAATCCTTCTATGTTACCCACAACTTCCATAAATCTAACCATGCCGCAAATGGTTTGGCTAGCTTGGGGTTAGAAGTGATGTCATTCTCAAATGGCACATATCAACTAAGATTAATGATGAGATCGACTCAATTATTAATCATGAAAGAATCAATCAAAAGGAGGGATTTATTAGTAGTGATGATCACAACACATGAATTAAATTTTAATTTGTGTAATTTCAAGGCAAAGAGCTAAGTGGTGATTAACAAAATTCATTACTATTTGGTGTCACATGCTTTTTGGGTCATAAAAGTTGAGAAGTTTCATAATTTAAACTATTTGAATCATTTCGAGTGTAGTGTGAGAAATTTGGAGAGAAACAAAATTGAGAAAAAGTTGATGATAACCTGTGACTATAGCACTTTGAAGGAGGAAGCTGAGATGGGTGTGATCTAAAGAGGGAGGGACCAATGGAATGTAATTGGATCTATGAAAAATAAGTTTGGAGAAAATTGAAGAAGGGTAAAGTGCACCATTACCTGAAATGGCTGCATGGAAATGACAAAGAAATTACTACGACTTTTGTCATAGGGTGTGATAATGGAAAGGTGAACTTAGCGAGGAAGTCCTTCACTTTGACTCTTGACCTTTTGGCTAAGATTATGGGTCTCCCTCTTAAGGGAATTCACTTCTCTAAAGACAAGAAGGTGGGAAACAAGGCGTATAAATATTTCCCAAAGACTAACGAGGAGAGAGCAATATTGGTGAATGTTAATGTTAATTATATGAACCTGGCTAATGTAAAATGCATTTGGGACTTTGTCCTTAGGGATATTATGGAATAATTCATCCTAGATGGTAGGTATTTGAGGGTTTACAATTATCATTTTATGTTGGCGAATCATTTCAGACATAATACTAGGGTTTCCTTTTCATTCTATCTCCTTAGTTCTCTTAATTAGATTATTGTGGATCATAAAGTTAGGGCTACCCCTATTCTGCATGAGGGGCTCATTCTACTCATAGTAGAGTATTCCAAAGATCACATCTTAGAGGCAATTCCCAAATAAATTTCTAACACAAAAAGAAAGATCTTTGAAACTTCTTCTGGGAAGAAAGCCAACACTGCTTCAATTAAAAAGCCTCAAAAGGTGAGCCTTGTAAAAATTGATACCAAGCTTTCTATTTTTGATGAGGTTGAAGGTATGAATTTGGAGGATGACCTGGAAGATATTTACTCTGAGGAAGAAGAGATGGAAAAAGGGGAGCTGAGTAACAGAGAAATTTCTCATTCTGTTACTCCCATTAATATGGGAACTGATAAAGGTATGGAAGCATAAAATATTCCGTCTGTTGAGGCTATGAATGATTCTATAAAGGAAATCCATGAGGAGGTTACATAGAAAATCAATAACATAAAGGAAGTTTACATTAATAATAATCAAAAGGAGATTGGTGATGATCCTAAGGATAAGGAGATTGAAGCATATAAACTAGATAATACTATGAAGGAGTATGCTGAAGACTCTAAGGAAATGGAAGCTGAAAATGAAAAAAAATGTTAATAATGCTAAGGAGGAGATTATCACTGATAATTTGGGGTGCAAGGATGAAGAAAACCAAGTTGAAAATAATATTGTTGACTTAGATAAGGAATACTACAATGATAATGTATAATGCGAGATTAATCCTACTCCTCCTGAGAATCCTAAGTGAGAGATTGATGAGACGGGAAATAAAATGTAGAATCAAAGAACCATAGAGGAAGATCTGTGGGACCAGGATTTCAAGGTCAAAAGATTTACTAATATTAATGTGCTGCAAGCTGCAAGAAAAAAATCCCTGTATGGCTATAATATTGATAAATGGGTTCAAGAAGATAATCAGGAAATGCGTACTAGGCTCAAAGCATTGGAGGCCAGGAATGCTCTGCTAGAGGAGACCATCATCAAAATGTGGAATTTTGATAAGGCGTATCATAAAGATAAGATTTTTTTGATAAGGTAACTGATAATTCAACTAAGTTAGAATATATTATTTCTAATGCTATTAACAATAATATAAAACCGATCAAAGAGAAAGTGAACAATAGTGACATCATGATGAAGAAGTTGATCACTATGAACAATGAGGGTATGAAAACTACAACTGATAATATGAAAGCCCTTTGTGATCTACTAGAAGGGGACACTTCTAAAAAAGATAATGATGATGAAGAAGGGAGACAAGATATCCAATTGTCAAGCCTTGGCTCCAAAACTAGATCAAGTACCATAAAGAAAACTGCTTCCCAAGCCAAAGATATCACCAATATGAAAGAGTCAATTTAGAATATTCACAACCAGATGGTGGAGGCCGAAGATTTTGTTAAAATTCTGGACTTATTATGATGTTGGAATATTTTTTTGCACCCTCATTGCTGGATGTTTCTCTATTTTGGTTGTCAATTTTTTTGATTATGCTCTTCACTTTATAATTTGGGGTTTAGCCCTTTTTGGTTTCTGTCAACTATTTTGATAGATTGTTGTCTCTTAGTGCTTGAAATTTCTATCTTCTTTTTGCTATGTTAAAGGGTTTCTGGCCCCCTTCAAAACTTGTACCTACCGCAATCAAAAACTTCCACAAGACCAAACAAGCAACTATAGCTATGCAATAGAAGTAAAGTAATTCAATCAACCGCAAAGTATAAACCATAACACCACTATTTGTTTATCATGGGTAAGAGGGAGAAAACAATGGTGGGGATGACACCCACATATCTCTTGATTGAAGTAAAAGCATTACCTTGTTAGGAGCTTACCATACCCTATTAGGTGCTCACCCAGTTAAGAGTGACCAATACCTTGTTAGAAGTAAAAAATGATCTATTAAGATGTACCTTGCTAGAGGATTTAGAACTCCTTCTTAGAAGTCACCTTGTTAGAGGATTTATAAAAAATATGTTAGTATGCACAAGCACTGATATGGGGGGAGAGAATTAGTGTAGACAAGTACTTAAGAAATTTCACTACCGATCTAACAAAGCTAGTCAACAACTTCCAAATAATGAAACATGCAAGTGATAATATCAAATAGAAGTAAATAAAATCAAGCATCCACAAAAGCATCACATATGACACATAAATTTTTTCACATATAAACCCTTGTTAGAGGGAAAAAACAACGGTGGGGATAATACCCACAAATCACCTTGCTGCACTAGAAATGTTTGTCCTATTAGGAGCTAAAATACTCTTTCTAGGGTTCACCTTGTTAAAAGTGACTAGTACCTTGTTAGAGGTATGATATGCTCCTTTGCTTTCTAATTTTGTAATCATCTCTATTTCTTTAATCCCTGATCAATGCACTTTAAAATACGATCACAACCCTAAATCACATGATTTAGATCTCCTTATATATTGTGTTCTTAAGTGGCTTAAGACCTAAAAACATTCCATCAAAGTTGACACAAAATATTTACCAACCTACTTAAAATCAACATCAATCATACCTAATATGTCGTCCCCAAATGTAATATACATTTTCATAAACAATATCTGACCTCAGATCCACTACCTTACTGATTCATCATGAAATTTTGATCGGTGACCCAATAGGTACACTGTCTTCCACATCAAACACATAATTCACTCAAAACATCTAATTAGATATCACGATCTGAACCATGGATTCCTCATAGAATATGAATATCTTTTCTAAGACCACATCATCTAATTTTCTCTGTAACTCAATGTCTACCAATTTAACTAACTGAAAATGTTCTTCCTATACACCTCTTTTACACCGATCAACATAGTTAACTATTTCTTACTTTACCAATCATGTATGGATCTTACCGGTCACTCCAATCATATTAATTAATCACATTTCCATCAATGAAAAAAAATTATGTATCTTTTTATGACCAATCTTCAAATCTCCTTTAAAAAATACCATAATGCCAACAATCTCCCCCTTTGGCATTGATGTCAAAAAATCTATATAAACTCAAAATTGTGCCATGCATAATGTTGTAAGTATTGAACTACACTGTACATGCTTAGACTCATTCAATTAAACTCATACTCCCCCTTAATCTATTCATACTCTCTCTTTCTCTACCCATACTCATATATCTCCCCCTTTTTGTCAATAATGACAAAGGATCACAAGTGCATACCTGAATTACATTCTGTCAAAGACATCATTGAAGTTTGTCTTTGCTATCTCCAATGAATTCTCCCATGACTTTAGTAAGTGCTCTATAGATACAATCTTCCCATGTATTATAGACACTAACCCCTCCATATCATTCAAAGTACTCACCTATAGTAGACTTAGTGTGGTTTATGCATCTCTCACATTCTGTTGCATAAGATCTATGGTGGGAGCTAAGTAGGTCTAAAAATCCATAAGAGTTATATTTATTTTATCTTGCTTTGCTTGAAATTGCTTCACTTAGTGTGTAATAATTTTGACCTTAGCACTATTTTCTAAAGCTAAACTTGTTAGGGGATCAAAATTTTCAACCAAAGCATATATCTCTTGTTGAGCTTCCTCTCCCTTCTTCTTCAGATATTTTGTACAAGATCTAAACTTGGACACTTTTACAAGTAACTATCCTACCTCCTATAGGATTTTATTTACCTTTTTCACAAGAACTACAAGTGACTCTTTGTCTACTATTATAATCTCTTTCAACCTGTTAGTTTGTTGCTTCTCATACTCTTTCATTTCCAACTTAATTGGTACATTCTCCAAGTTAGGTACTTGATAAAAAATGGATTTGACCAAAATACCTAGCAGATCAATAGGTTTGTCTTATTTTTCATATGCCACATTAGGTACTATATTACTAATGATATTACTTTCCCCTTTTAGTAATATGAACTTATTCTTCTTTCCCTTTAATCTGTCTCTTTCTTCTTTCTCTCTAAGATTTTTAGACATCTTCAATAGCTCCTTAGGACTCATCTTAGTAATGCCAATAGTTGCTTGGATTTCATCATCTCCAGGTTTTTCTTCATCTTCTTCCTTAGAAATATTATACTTATTTATTTTTCTCTTCTTTTCTATGCTAGCTTCACCGGTTAGGACTGATTTCCTGTTCACTAACAGTACATCTTCATCAATCTTTTGTTATTGACCTTTCAGTTTTGTCACTTTCTCTGTGCTCTGTTCTTCTAGTGCATCAACTTTTGATTTTGAACAAATAATTTGTATCTGCATAGAGATATCATAAATAACATTTTCAATTACCTCTTTGATCTCTTCATTTGTAGAATCTCGATCTTTTTCTTTCTCTTCTACCGATTTGTCTTGGTTGTTGTCACATATTTCACTAGCTTTTTCATGATTCCACTGTCTCATCTCTCACCGATTATATTTTTCCAATAAGAATCCTTGAGACTCTATTCCTTGTCTTGAATTCTCCTCTCATTTCTTCAACCATTATATTCACATCCTCAGTTGTTAATTCAGGTTGCAAAAGTGAAAGTTCTTTCTCCATCATTACTCTATCAACTTTCAAAGCTTCTCTCCATCTTTTGTCAATTGTCTTGTATATTTACTTAGGTATTTCCTTGTATAACTCACTAGGTTATTTGCAAAAAGTATGTAGACTCTCTAAAATTACACCTGCTATCTTTTCCTTGTCTTCGGTGACACATGTATCGAAGAACTTCACCACATTTGTAATTCTTCCATTCTCCTTAACATCATGAACTATGCTATCAACTTTAATATCATCATCAACTTTTATCAATTTCCAGTAGGTTTTCCTACTATAGAGGACTTCTTCCCACTAGCTCTTAGCAGTAACACTCTTGTAGAATCTTCACTCAATAAGAAATAACCTCCAATTTCACTAATAGGTGTTCTTCAACAACCGATATAATTCACCGCTCAAAATATCAATTTACACTCAAGAAATGCTCACAATCACTTTAGAATGTTTACAAATGCTCTTCAATAAACTCATAATAATTTAAATTAACAAAATAGTTTAGTTTTTCATCTTTATATCATTGAGAATTCAGTCGTTACTTTCAACGGTCACATAGTGCTTTTCACTGATCACAATGGTTATAACACAACAACCATCATATGCATACACAAAACTAAATATAGAAATTTATATTCACTAACATCATTAAATCAAAAATGGACATCTCAATATGCATATGAACCTTACCACTCATTCACTAATAGGGGTTATTTAGGATCTTTCCTTTTAGTGCTCCCCCTAAGTCATATCAGACTTAGTTCACCAATGGATTCTCCACATTTCCTGAATCTATGGAGCTTTCACTCAACTCATAAGATTTCAATTCACCTTTCTTCACCCATGTATTCTTCATTTCACTTCTGACTTCCTCAGCATCAAAAATTCTTTTACCTTTATCATTTTTATCTTTGTTCACTTTTTGACCTCTGGTATTCTTTCTTTCTCTGCATGACCTGGCAAGATGATCAATTTTTTATAGATATAACAAGCCATACCTATTTGATTCCAAGGTATAGCATTGCCTCTACCTGACCTTAATCTATAATTCACAACCATATGTCCATTTTTGTGACAAATAAAACAAGTAACATCTGACTGGTTACCCTGATTATTAGGTCTTTGACTATTGTATTCATATGACAACTAACTATTGATTCTTTCCCTACACTCATTGGCTTTATGTCCAAACTTATTTTAGTAATAAAAATTTCCATGGAATGCATTAGATATAGTATAGTATTTATCACCTATACCATAGGAATTATCTGATGTAGCAGTAGAACAAATAGGTTTAAACTAGAATACATTAGCAGTATGACCTTCCTTATGAAAAATAAAACATACTAGTCTATACCTTCTCTTACCAGTGTTATTGTTCACCTTGGGTGTTGATTTTTCTCCTGCATTGATGTCCTTAGTGCCAGATGATTCGCCAGCTTCAAAGTTTGAAAAACCTAGACCTTGTTTCTCTATATTCCTTCTCTAACTAGCAAGTTGTTCATCAAGTTTAGAAAAAATCTTATTGAATTTATTTAGTAGATCATTTGTATCTTTAATATCTTCTTTCATATTATACTTTTATATCCTCAGTCCCTCATTCTCTCTTAATATGTCAGTATTTTCTTCATTTGTCTCATGTAAGTGTTCATTGAATACAAAAAATTCTTTCTCCGATTTGAATAGTTGCTCAAAATTTTTGTTGGCAAGTGACCTGATGAGTATAGCATAAAGATTTTCATTTATGGAAACACTACTTATTGGCATGGTCACTTGGTGTACATTTCAGTTTTGGATCTGTTTGAAAAAATGACCAAGTCTAGGAAGCAGTTGAAAGTGTACAGTTGTACAATCTTGCTTAGAGAGAAAAGTATGTAATGAACTAAGTCACTCAAGATTAGAGGAATTCACTATGGAATATAATTGACCTTCACTTAAGGTCTCTTCTATTTTGAAGTTGACTAGAGAGAGTTACAACTTTTTGAAGTTATGCGAAGACAATACAATAGTCAAACATGGTAGATAAGTGGTCACTATGTTTAAGGGAGTATAACGTGGAATCTAGAAGTGCTACTTTGGATTTGGTTTGGGTCCTACCCTAATTTTGTTGATGTATGATCGCAAAATATGTATTTTCTATTTGATTAAGTGTTAGACACATTTTGTGATGTATTTGTGAAGCCAACTGGAAAAGTTATGGGATCGAGTATATAAGTGAAGATATTTTAATGATAAGTTGTGTGAGAGATATAGATGCATTGTGATGTTAGAATTGGTCAAAGGATGTTATGAGCTATAAGTAGGACTACTTAAGCAAAGAAGATGCTTGTTTAATTCACTTCTAATAAATCATTGTAAAAGACAATTTTTTTTGTAAGAGCAGTATGCTCCTTGTAATACCCCTAACAGGGTTTCTATCCTTTAAATATGGATTTGTGCTAAATGTATATTTGTAACCACCTAAATTTGGTCTGTTTTGACTATGGACCCCATTTTCCCTAAGTGTGATCATACCCCAAATTATGTCCAAATGACCCTGTTACTGCTTGGCATAATTCTGTTGAAATCAGTTTAATCTCCTAAAGTGATCAAATCACTAAACTATTTACTTTTAGCCAAAATCAAAATCAATCAAATACATGGCTAAAAATGATTAATTACAAAGGAATTAAATAAATCCCTAAATCAATTATCCACTTGCAAAATAACCCATTCCCTTAGCCTATTTAATTTAATTAAAATGGCTATAGTCTCCTTAATTATTAAAAAGCAATAAAATACCTAAATAATTAATTCCTATATTTTAAAAGAATTAAATAAGTTTAATTCATTTCAGTTATATTCCCTTAAAATCCAACCTAACCTATCTCAACCACTTCTACCCTGGGTTCTAACCCATCTCAACCTATTCCCCCCATGCTAATCTAATCCTAATTGTAATTCTATCCTAACCCACCTCCTAATGTTGTCACATTCGATTAAGGAATGATTAACAAATCAACCCACTTGAGAAAGTCAACTTTCTCAAGCATGACTGCTATAAGGACCAACTTTCCAAGTTGAGCCTTACACCCTCCCATGCCTCTTAAATGAATGCCATTAATAACCCTTAATGGATATTCCCTCTTGCCCATCCCTCATTAATGCCCAAGGCATTAATGGATCTTACACCTCATTAATGACCTTAGGGGCTCCATTAATGAACCTTGTCTCCCCTCTCTCTCTCTCTTTCCCATTCCTCTATAAATTGAAGGGATTTAGAGCTCATAATAGGCCTCAAATTTGAATTGTAGTTTTGTTATGCCAAGATTTTGAAGGAATCTCAAAGCATTGCTATGCTACCCTTTCCTTCCTAGCTTCATGCAACACTCCATTGGTCACTTTATTCATGGTTATAATGCTCATTTTAGACTAATATGCATGCTTAAATAGTTAAATAGTTGTTTTAAAACTAAATCTTTCATGCTAGGTTGTTTATGTCACTGGTATTTAGCATAATCTAAGGGCTATTATGTTATTTTCTACACTCATCCTAGTTAGAAAGCAATAGGTCGATGTTAGGGTTTTATATGCTCATTAACCCTTGTTTCTCACTAACATAATGACTTATTGAAGTGTTGTGTCGCAGGCAACAGGTGCACAAATATACACACAATATTCATCTCCTAATAATGATAGGTCTCCTAACATGGACACTATACTCTTAGTGAATTATTTGTGGGTATCATTGCCACTAGGGTTTTTCCTTGCCCAAGGTTTCCTCATTAACAAATCATGGTGTTACAACTTCATATGTACATTCTTATTTTAGTAATTACTTGGTTAAGTTTGAAATTTTTAAGTTTAATAACAAAGTGTTGTAATTTAGTGATTCACCCCCATCTCAATATTACTTATCCCTAACAATTGGTATCAGATCTTGTGGCACTTCGAGAGAAAGTAAAATAGCATGAGGGAGATCCTTATGGATTCAAGTAGTTTGGAAGAAAATTTTGAGGAAGTACTTGAAGACCTTGATAAGGCAAAAGCTAATAATGGTGAATTTAAATTTAAATTGAGAAGAGCTGAGGGTTTCATAAAGAAGCTTAACAAACAACTTGAAATTTCCAAGAACCAAATGCAATATCTTATGGAAAAAATACAAGAAGAATATGATAATGATTCATCTAATCAGATTAAACAACTTGGAAAAGACAAAGAAGTGTTAGTGGGAAAAATTAGTGTTCTTGAAACTGAGAAGTCAAGAGTGTTGGGGAGATTTATATGTTGAGGAGTATGCTTACTCCTAAACTATCAATTTTGGAGAAACACCTGGACAACATGGAGACAATGAAGAAGTATTGATGAAGCTCTGCCTACGGTACTAAAGGATGCATAGATATCATGATTTTCTTTGAATGGTCTTATTCATGTAGGGCCAACTTTGGAGAAGACATGGAAAGCAGATTCAAAGATCTTGGAAACATCTTTTCAAGATATTATTTATATGTTATGAGTTTTGATGAGAATCTCTAAAATTTTGATATGTATATAGATATATTGTTTTAGTATACCTTTTCCATTGATCTCAAAGGGGGAGTAATAAATTTAGTGTAAAAAATGTAGAGTCAAAAGTTTGATATTTGACACTTAGTTATTTTTCACTAAGTGTTTCCATCAATGCTAAAGGGGGAGATTATTGGCAAGTGGCATGATGAATATAGAATAAATATTTTCATTTATGGAAACACTACTTATTGGAATGGTCACTTGGTGTATATTTAAATTTTGGAAATTCTATTTCAAAAAATGACTAAGTCCAGGAAGCAATTGATAGTTTACAATTGTACAATTTTTCTTAGCAAGAAAAATATGTAATGAACTAAGTAATGCAAGCTTAGAGGAATGCACTATGGAATATAGTTCACCTTCAATTAAGGTCACTTGTATTTTGGTGTTGAATAGAGAGAGTTACAACTTGTCAAAGTTATGCAAAGACAACACAACAATGAAATAGGGCAGATAAGTGGTCACAATGTTTAAGGGAGTATAATGTAGAATCTAGAAGTGCTACTTTGGATTTGGTTTGGGTCCTACCCTAATTTTTTTGATGGATGATCACCAAATATTTATTTTCTATTTGAATAAGTGCTGGACACATTTTGTGATGTATTTGTGAAACCAACTAGAAAATTTATGGGATCAAGTATATACGTGAAGATATTTTAATGCAAAGTTCTGTGTGAGAGATATAGATGCATTATGATGTCAGAATCAGTGAGAAGGTGCTGCAAGCTATAATTGGGACTACTTATGCATAATAGATGCTTTTTTTAGTTCACCTATGTTAAATCATTGTAAAAGAAAATTTGGTTTTGTAAGAGCAGTGTACTCCTTGTAATACCCCTAACAGGGTTTCTATTCTTTAAATAGGGATTTCCGCTAAATGTAATATTCAAATCCTAAAAGGGATAGGTCTCCTAACATGGATACTATACTCTTAGTGCATTATTTATGGGTATCATCCCCACCTAGGTTTTCCCTTGGCCAGAGTTTCCTTGTTAACAAATCATGGTGTTATGACTTTATGTGTGTGTTCTTCTTATTTTAGTAATTACTTGGTTAAGTTTGAAATTGTTAAGTTTGATAATAAAGTGTTGTAATATTGATTCACCCCCCCTCTCAATATTAATTATTCCTAAAAATTGGTATCAGATCTTGTGGCCCTTGGAGAGAAATCCTAACATCTTGAGGGAGATCTAGATGGATTCAAGTAGTTTGGAAGAAAATTTTGAGGTAGCACTTGAAGACCTTGATAAGGAAAAAGATGATAATGGTGAATTGAAATTTAAATTGAGAAGAGACCAGGGTTTCATAAAGAAGATTAATGAATAGCTTGAAATTTCCAAGAGCCAAAGGAAAGATCTTATGGAAAAGATATAAGAAGAATATGGTTATGATTTATCTAATTAGATTAAACAACCTGGAAAAGACAAAGAAGAGTTGAAACATGAATGCGAAGTTACCACTATTTATTTGGCTAAAGAAATTCAATAAGAGAAAGATGAAAAGACAAAAATTGAAGAGATCTTGAAGAATGAAAATGTATAGATGGGAAAGATGCAGTTTGAACTTGATGATTACAAAATAAAGTATTAGGAATTAGAGAAATATAATCACATCATTAAGGGAGAAATTGTTGAAGCAAAGAATCACATTGAAAAACTTCATGTGAGTAGTGAAAATATTGATCAACAAAGGGAAAGAAAAAATCCTAAAGGTGACATGACATGAGTTGGCTTTGATAAATTAGAATGCTCAAAATCTCAAGAAAGCCAACCTAAAGGCAAATCAGTTGAGACACCTAATCGACAGGAAGATCCTATACAACCAGAGTAACCTAGAGAGAAGATCAAACCTTTCAGAGGAAGATGTCTTGGATGTAACAAAATTGGTCACGTGAAGAGGGATTGAAGAGGTAAGACTCCTTATAAGCCCTTTTCTAGTTATTTTTTCAATTTCTATGAATATGGGTACAAGAAAGCAAAATGTAGAAAACCTAATCAATAAAGCACTAAAAATGATTACATTCGAGAAGAAACAATAACCAAGATTACATGTTACAAGTGGAAAAACTTTGGGCACATCACAATGAATTGTAGGTTATAGGTTAATCAGAATAGATCATCTCCTACATGTTATAAATGTAACAATCAAGGACATATAAAGAAGTTTTGCAAGATAATGGAGCTATAAGCAACAACAGACCATCTCCTATTGTTATGAAGAAAAATGTTGGTGATGTTTGTAAGAGCTTGGAAGATTACAAGGATGAGTTCTATCAAATGTTTAAGAAAGAAGAAGAGAAGAAAGAAAAAGAAAGAATAAGAAAAGAAAGAAGAAAAGAAGAAAGAAGAAAATAAGATTGAAGAGAAGAAGAAAGGAGAAAACTGAAGATAAACCAGCTGAGATACTACTTTGGAAACTAGATCTAAGGATGTTGGAAAAGAGGATAGAAGATCAAGGAAAGCTGAATCAATTACCTAAGTACTATGAGAGGTACAATGATAATGAAAAAATTATCATTGAGGAAATTGTCATTAATCACACGCTAATGTTTAAAAGAATCAACTTGAAATGAAAGGTAGTATTCCTAAAGACTTATATAAGAAATTGGAAGTAAGGAAGCAGTTAGAACTTAAAGAAGATGATCAGATAATGATAAAATCTATAGAAAATAAACTACCTATTCTTTCATTTGATGAACATGTTAGAATAACTAAGGGGGGGGGAATTAGTGGCCTCAAAAATATTCAAATAAATTAACCCAAAAACATAATACCACAATTATAAGCCTCTAGTTATCTTCAATCCTAAAAGATGAATGCCTTTAGATTATCTCATCAAATAAATACTACTCGGTGTTCACTGTTTATCCCTTTTCTTAATATTTACCAAATATCAATTTATCCTTTTCTAGCTTTTACCAAAATGCAATAAATAACTTAATGCTTACTGATCAATCCATATTAGTTATGTGTAATGAAAAATACTAAAGTAATGACTCATAAACACATCAACACATGGATTTTTAACATGGAAACCCTGTTAAGGGCAAAACCACTTGGGATTGGTAACCCAAAATTTTCACTCTTCAGAAGTGAGCTCAGTGAAGAGCCAACCCTGTTAAAGGTTAAAAACACACTATTAAGTGTGACCTTGTTAGAGGATTTATCACTAACAGTTAATCACTTTATATCTGGCATTTCACTATGCTATCTTCATGAATTTACCTTTTGATACTCCTTGGGATGTATCTCAATATATAAAGGATTTGTTTAGATCCTGCTCGTTTAAGAGACTTCTCTGATTCAATTTTTAAACTGAAACAGTTTATGATCTGTTCATATAAACAACTATACTTTGTAGATGTTCAGATCTATTGTAAGTTCATAATACATTTCTGATCAATTTCTGTATTCAATACCTTTTCTCCACTTCCTTCTTCTTGGTGATGGTGTGCTTCTGTGTTGCTCGGTGTCCACATAAATATTTTCTCTATTCTTCAACTTGATTGATTAGGACTGTGTGAAGTCTTTCACTAGTTTCTCTTCAACATCTTCTTTATTATTCACCCCTAATTCATAATGAATTATCTTGTCTCTTTATATACATTATTTCACCATTTCTAAGTCCTTGACTTTCTTGTTCTTGGCATGATCTAAAATTCTTTCCTTTCTTGTTGTAAAGATTTACTTCAATTTTATCCCGTAGATTTCTCTTAGACAACTAGAATAAAACAACTTTAAATCTCTCACTTATCTTTGGATTTTAACTTGTTGATGCAAGAAATATTAAAAACCATTTAAATCCTTCTTTAGCTCTTGCTAGCTAAGTCTTTTATCATTTCTGAACTTCAGTTCTTTTTGGTGTTTAAGTCTTTGTTAGCTCGGTCAACACTTCATTTCTCCTCGGGCATCTTTGTCAGGGTTGTCTGTCCATCGGGAAACACTGTGAATTTATGCTCGGGTTACTTTAGTTCTTCTCGTTGGTAATTCTTTCTTAGGTTTATTTCTCAGGTATCACTGTGACTTTCCTCTTGGGGTTCTCTATCCATTAGGGTGCACTGACCGTTGGTGTTTGTTGTCACTTTGTGCATACTAAATTTTTATGCATGACTGATAGCATAACCTTTATCTCTCTGGTTCTCTGAATTCTTTGACACTTTGTATATAACCTATTAGATTATATCAAGTTGACATCAATGAGAATATAATATATTAACTGATTTAATGTCTTGCATTAACTTTATGCAGCTTGGTGATTATCAACTTAACATCTTCAAACATCCAATCAGTTATAGTTCATCAATCTCTCCCTTTGGAATTGATGGCAACACACTACATTACTACTAATACAATATGAAATATATAATTTGTAGTTCATCAATATACCAATCTTATTGTTCTATAACCAATAAAAATGTCTGGCTCTTGGTAAGATCTTCTAGCTTATATTTGTTTCTTGCAGAGTGCTTTCTTCAATCTTAAAGCCCTTCATTGGATAGATGTAGTAGTTTCTGATTCTGTCTTTGATGTTGTCTCTGATTGTTCCTCTCCTTGTTCATCTCTTTTTCCTTTGTCAGCAATATAGAGTACTCTCTCCCTTAAGCCATTTCTTCCTTAAGTCATCTCTCCCTCATGATACTTCTCTCCCTTTTGATATTCTCTCCCTTACAGGTTACATCTCTCTCAAGGAATCTTAAGTCATCTCTCCCTTATGATAGTCATGATGGATATTTCATATGTAATCTCTCCCTTTGGATATTCTCTTCCTTTGATAGCAATGCCAAAGTTGTATCCTTTCTACTTTTTTATAATATACTCCTTGAATTTCCCTATCCATCAGTAATACAATGACTCTGGTGTTTGGTGCAGATATGTAACTTTCTTTGTACTGATGTATCATTGCATTCCATCCTTTTCTTGCATCAACATGAATGATCTTTTGATTATGTGTAGGTTGATGTAGCCTCCTAGTCAGCTTACTAACCAATAGACAAGGGTCGGACCCCTAGTCTCTTTCTCAGATACTCAAATGTATCTTTAGGCAATGACTTTGTGAATATATCAGCTAATTGTTCCTTGGATTGAACATATTTGAGTATCACTTCTTTCTCTTTTACTTGTTCTCTTAAGTAATGATACTTGATTGCAATATGCTTAGTCTTAGCATGCATGACTGGATTCTATGAAATGTTTACTGCACTGGTATTATCACAATAGATAATCAATGGTTCAAGAATTTTCATATTCATACCTTCCAATAACTGTTTGATCCATGCAACGTTAGAGTAATTTGCAGTAGCAACCACATCTTCCGCTTCTACAGTAGATTGTGAGATGCATCCTTTCTTCTTACTTATCCATGTGACAAGTCTGTCACCCATGAAGAATGCTCCTCTATTTGTGCTCTTCTTGTCATCTAAGTTTCCAGCCCAGTCAACATCTATATACACTTGAATCTCAAATTTGCCTTCTCTTTTATACCATAAGCCATAGTCCTCAGTGTTAATTATATATCTTAGAATTCTCTTGACAACATTCATGTGTGATTATTTGGGATTAGCAGAGAATCTTGCAACTATTCCAATGGCATGTGCTATATATGGTCTAGCATAAAAAACATATATTATTTTTCCAATCATTTATCTATACAAGGTCTGATTTACCTCATTTAATTTGTCTTCTTTTGTCAGATTACATCCGGTTTCCATAGGTGTTCCAACTGTCTTGGAATCTTCCATCTTGAATAACTTTAACACTTCCTTGATGTATTTGGATTGTGTGATATATATTCCTACATCTTGTTGAAGAATCTGTAGACCAAGAAATAATTTGATCTCCCCAAATATTGACATCTCAAACTCTTTACTCATTTTATTAGAAAAAGGTTTACATAACATATCATCACCCCCAAAAAATATATCATCAACAAATATTCAACAATCAGAATATTATCATCAGAATCTTCTTTTAAGTACAGATTGCTATTTTCACTTGTTCTTAAAAATCCTATGCTTATGAGATAGGAGTGAAGTCTTTCATACTAGGCTCTAGGTTCTTGTTTCAATCCATACAAGGCTTTGTGTAGTCTACATACCATGTTTCTCCTGTCTGGATCAACAAACCCTTCTGGTTGTTCAATGTATACCTCTTCTTCTAGTATTCCATTTAGGAATGCAGATTTGACATCCATTTTATATACCTTGAATGATTTGAGTGTAG
Organism: Thuja plicata; assembly: GCA_018584345.1. Lineage (NCBI taxonomy): Eukaryota > Viridiplantae > Streptophyta > Pinopsida > Cupressales > Cupressaceae > Thuja > Thuja plicata. The sequence continues at coordinate 1,930,709 of MU225923.1, forward strand.
CATAAGAAAGTAAGATTCTTACTCCTTCAAGTCTAGCAACGGGTGCAAAGGTTTCTCCATAGTCAATACCTTATTCTTGTGCATACCCCTTGCATACTAATCTTGCTTTGTTTCTTACGACTTCTCCATTCTCATTCAGCTTGTTTCTGAATATCCATTTGGTACCAATGAAATCATTGTCATCTGGTCTAGGTACTAATGTCCATGTTCTATTCTTTTCAATCTGTTCTATCTCTTCATTCATAGCACTAACCCATTCTTCATTCTCAAGTGTAGTATTAACAGATTTAGGCTCACAATCACAAATTAAACATCTAGTGTTTAGTGACTTACTTCTTGTTCTCATTCTAGCCTTCTTGTCTCCTATGATCTAGTTCTATGGATGGTGTCTTCTGACATACTTGGCAAGTATCGGTTTAGCTCTTTGTTCATCATTTTGATCATCATCTTGACCTTCATTCTGATCTCCATTGCTCGAAACATCATTTTGAGGATTTTCCTAATTTTCAGTATTTGCAGCTTGATGCTTGGGTGCAATGTTCTGTTGCTCGGGAGAGATACACTGTTGCTTAGGCAGAGTGTGAGCTTCTTTAGTGTAAACAAACCTTTTATAGTCTTCTAGCTCTTTTTTTCTTTCCTCATCATTTTTATCTTCATATTCATCTATTTTGATATTTTCACTTTCAATGATTTTGTTAGAGGACTTGTTAAGACATTTATAATCCCTTCTCTTGGTGGAATACCCTAGAAATATTCCTTCTTCACTTTTGGAGTCAAGATTTCCATTTCTATCATCTTTCAAAATATAACATTGACTACCAAAAATTCTAAAGTAAGCTACATTGGGTGTGTAACCATACCTAAGCTCTTAAGGTGTCTTTCTTCAATTGTACTCTTTTCAATGTGTAGATAGAAGTACTGAAAGCTTCCCTCCTTAATGTTTGAGTGATCATTTTCTCTATCATAAGTGTTCTTGCACAATCAACAATGGATTTGTTTCTTCTTTCAACAATCCCATTTTGCTGTGGTGTCCTTGGTGGAGAAACTTGTCTTTTAATTCCATGCTTATTGCAAAAGTTAGTGAATTCATCAGAAACAAATTCTCCTCCTCTATCTAATTTTAAGGATTTTAGTTCCTTACCACTTTGTTTTTCAACCATAGCTTTATACAATTTAAACATCTTAATGCTTCTGATTTTGCTTTTAAGAAAATAAATGTCATCATTCTAGAGTAATCATCAACAAAGAGAATGAAATATCTATCACCATAGTAAATATTTGTTCTCATGGGTCCACATAGATTAGTATGGACTAATTCTAGAATGACATTAGATGTATGGGTTTTGCTCTTGAAACAAGTATTTTCCATTTTACCTTTTTGACAATTCTTACACATGATATGCTTGGGCTTTGATATGATTGGTAAGCCTCTTACTTTCCTTTTATTGATTATCTTAATCATATTGTCAAAATTCACATGGCAATCTATTATGCCACAACCAGATGTCTTCATTTCTATCCATTAAACAAGTAGTTTTTATATCATCAAGATATAATAGGTTAACTTTTGTCTGTTCACCAATTTCAATCAACCTTCCTGATTCATTAAAGATATTTTCCTTTTTTTTCTTAAATGCAACTTCATGACATGTGTTATTCAGATGTGAAAAACTCAATATATTATAGTTAAGTCCTTTTACCAAGTATAAATTTTCACATTTGATCAGGTTATTCAACATTATGGTTCCTTTACCTTCAATTGGACAAGGTGAGTCATTTCCCATTCTTACCGATCCACTATTATAATACTTAAATGTTTCAAACTTTTATTTGTCACTGGTCATGTGGTGAGTGCAGCCACTATCTATAATCTAGACATCATTCTTACTAATCTTAGATATGAGTGCAGTCTTAACATACCTTTCTTCTTTGTCTACATCATCCTTCATGGCTACAAATACCATCTCAATGTCTTCATCAGATTCAGTGTCAATATCTCTAGCTCTGTTCTCAGCTAGGTAACAAGCTTTCTTCCCTTTGTCCTTGTAGTCTTGGGTCTCTTCTATCAAATTGTCGGTTGCTTCGGTAATATCTGTTATCACTTCTATAAAACTTGTTTTCATATGATCTGTCATTACTTCTATCATCTTTTCTTTTGTTAGGACATCTAGCAGCAAAGTGTCCAATCTCTTTACAATTAAAACCTACAAGTGGTAATTTACCTTTGTATCTAACTTTGCCTCTCTGTTATCTTCTAGCCATTAGTGTTTCAATCTCATCAAGATCTTGTTCATCACTATTAGTTTAACTATCATATCTCATAGTGTGTTTATGACTTACTTATTTTCAAAGAATATTTGAATGTAGACTCAATAGATGGTAAGACATCGTTATCAAAGTTATTCATCTCAAATGAAATCAGTCTACCAACCAAACTATCTAGAGTGACATTATTGTTTGCTACTGCTCTCATTTCTTGTATAGCAGATACTCTAATATCATATACATTCAGTAAGGTTTTTACGATTTTACTTACCACTGTCTCTTCTTCAAGTACACCTCCAAATCTTTGGATAGCATTGACTACCTCTTTTATTCTGGTGTTGTACAGAGTGATATTTTCTCCTTCTCTCATTCTTAGGTCATCAAATTTACCTCTTAGTCTTTCTGCCTTAGCTCTTAGTACATTAGCATCTCCACCATGTACCAGCTTCAATTTATCCCACATTTGATTTGCAGAGGTCTAGATTTTGACATCTTCAAATTTAGCATCAGAGAGTGAGGAAGCAAGTTATATCGTCATAGAATTATGATCATGCTTTTCTCTTAATTTCTCAAATGTATGAGGTCCTATAGGAAACACATATTCAGTATCCAAGTATTGAGTAACATCATTTCAAATACCTGATAGGTGGAGTCTTATCTTTCTTTTGCATGATGCAAATTTGTCCTTTTTCAACTTAGGCACATCCCGTTTGCTCATCTTGTTATTTTTTTCTTAGGTCTTTAAACCTTCCTTCTAAGCACACAAGCTCTAATACCAATTGTTAGAATAATTGAGAGGGGGGGGGGGGGAATCAGTGGCCTAAAAAATATTCCAATAAATTAANATACCAATTGTTAGAATAATTGAGAGGGGGGGGGGGTGAATCAGTGGCCTAAAAAATATTCCAATAAATTAACCCAAAAACTTATTACCACAATTATAAGCCTCTAGTTATCTTCAGTCCTATAAGATGAATGCCTTTAGATTATCCCATCAAATAACTACTTCTTGGAGTTCACTGTTTATCCCTTTTCTTAAGATTTATTGAATAACAGTTTATCCTTTTCGAGCTTTTACCGAAATGTAGTAAATAAATTAATGCTTACTGATCAATACATATTAGTTATGTGTAATGCAAAATACTAAAATAATGACTCATAAAGATATTGACACATGGATTTTTAATGTGGAAACCCTGTTAAGGGAAAAATCACTTGGGACTGGTAACCCAAAATTTTCACTCCTCTGAAGTGAGCTTGGTGAAGAGACAACCCTGCTAAAGGTTACAAACACATTGTTAAGTGCGACCTTGTTAGAGGATTTATCACTAATAGTTAATCACTTGATATCTAACATTTAATTATGATATCTTCATGAATTAGCCTTTTGATACTCCTTGGGATGTATCTTAATATATAAAGGATTTGTTTAGATCCTGCTCGGTTAAGAGAGTTCTCTGATTCAATGGTTAAAATAAAATAATATATGATCTGTTCATATAAATAACTATACTTTGGAGATGTTCAGATCTATTGTAAGTTCATAATACCTTTCTGATCAATGTATCTATTCAATACCTTTGCTCCACTTCTTTCTACTCGGTGATGTTGTGCTTCTCTGTTGCTTGATGTCCGCAAAATTATTTGCTCTATTCTCTAGCTTGATTGATCAGGACTGTGTGAAGTCTTTCACCAGTTTCTCTTCAGCATCCTCTTGTCTATTATTCACCCCTAATTAATAATGAATTATCTTGTCTCTTTATAGACATCATTTCACTATTTCTAAGTCCTTGACTTTCTTATTCTTGGCGTGATCCACACTTCTTGCCTTTCTTTCTTTAAAGATTTACTTCAATTTTATCCCATAGATTTCTCTTAGACAACTGGAATAAAACAACTTTAAATCTCTCTCTTATCTCTAGATTTTAACTTGTCAATGAAAACAATATTAAAAACTAGTTAACTCCTTCTTTATCTCTTTCCAACTAAGTCTTTTTTCATTTCTGAACTTCAGTTCTTTTCAGTATTTAACTCTTTGTTAGCTCGGTCAACACTTCAGTTCTCCTCGGGCATCTCCATCGGGGTTGTCTATCCGTCAGACAACATTGTGAAGTTCTACTTGGGTTACTTTGGTTCTTCTTGTCGGTAATGCTTGCTCAGGTTTCTTTCTTGTGTATCACTATGACTTTCCTCTTGAAGTTCTCTATCCATAGGGGTGCACTAACCATCGGTGTTTTTTTTCATTGTGCATATTGAACTTTTATGCATCAGTGATAACATAACCTTTATCGCTCTGGTTCTCTGAAGTCTTTGACACTTTGTATATAACCTATAAGATTATATCAAGTTGACATCAATGATAATAAAATACATTAACTAATTTAATGTCTTGCATTAACTTTCTGCAGCTTGGTGATCATCAACTTAACATATTCAAACATTCAATTAGTTATAGTTCATCAGAGCATGCGATAATAATGAAAGCCATGAAGCCGATGCTAAGAGTAAAATCAAGACTGATAAATATAATGGGGAGAAAGTATGATGAACTAGAAAATATTTCACCTCCTAAGCCCAAGGATACTAATCCCAAAACTATTCTGAGAGGAGAATCTTCTAAATCTGTAGAAGTACACATAGACTCATTTAAGGATGAAGATGATAACAATTAGTTCTTCAGTACAATTAAGAGACTAGACTTCTTTGTTGCTAGTGTGCCTGTGTCTTTGGACACTTTACATCATATTGGTGACTCTTTTCAAGGGAATATTAATATAGTTACTGGAGAAGATGGTGGAAATGAACAAAGCACCATCAATATATTAGATCTTAGCACATTGACTAGAGAATAAATGAAAGGAGACACTGAAGAAAAAGATATTAAAACTAGGGAAGAACTTCAAGAGATTTTGGTTGAGGTAAAAAAGGAAGATGAGACTAAGGAAGAAGCTAAAAAACAAACTATTGTATCCATTCCTATTTCCTCAACTTTGTTGTTGGCAATTGATAATAAATGTACAAACATCGATGTTGATGCCACAGATGAAGATGAATTGATGAAGTTGTCATTCATAGCCTTTTATAAGGCTAAGGAGAGATCAAAATAGAGGACAAAGAAAAAGACAAAGGTATTGGATAGGGCTATAGAAAAAATAAAAAACATTCTACCCTTACCTTTCACCTTTTAGAGTAATGATATAGTGGATAATCTGAACAAAGTCCTTGATGAATTTGATGTTCACTTTACTTCTTTGGAGAAGGCCGCAGGTATGAAAGTTAAGAGAGAATACATTAACAAGAATTTAGAAGAGATATGTCAGTCATTGAAGTGGGATACAAATATATTATATACCACTATCTATGGTATTAGGTATTGCATCGAGCATGGAAAGAAGATGTATAGATACTGTATAAACCCTTCTAGGAATGTACATAATATAGTGGACATAATCCATAGTGATGAGAAGATATTGGATGGTTTATCAAATAATTATGAGTCCTCAAAATCTATTTCTGAGATGGAGAAGGAAGTGTCTAGGTTAGTGGACAAAATTAGTGTGCTTGAAACTGAGAAGTCAAGAGTGTTGGGGATATTTTCTATGATGAGGAGTATGCTTACTCCTTAAATATCAATTCTAGAGAAAGACCTGGATGATATGGAGACAACGAAGAAGTCCCTTGATGAATCTCTACCTACGGTACTAAAGGATGCAAATATATCATCCTTTTCTTTGAACGATCTTATTCATGCAGGTCAAAATTTGGAGAAGACATGGTAAGAAGATTCAAATATCTTGGAAACATATTTTCAAGATATTCTTTATATGTTATGAGTTTTGGTGAGAAAATATACAATTTTGATATGTATATAGATATATTCTTTTAGTATACCATTGCCATTGATGTCAAAGGGGGAGTAATAAGTGGAGTGTGGAAAATGTAGAGTCAGTAGTTTGACATTTGACACTTAGTTGTTTTTCACTAAGTGTTTCCATCAATGCCAAAGGGGGAGATTGTTGGAAAATTTCCTGATGAGTATAGAATAAATATTGTCATTTATGGAAACACTACTTATTGGCGTGGTCGCTTGGTGTACATTTCAGTTTTGGAGATTCTGTTTGGAAAAATGATTAAGTCCAGGAAGCACTTGACATTGTACTGTTGTACATTTTTTTTTAGTCAGAAAAATATGTAATAAACTAAGTAATGCAAGCTTAGAGGAATGCACTATGGAATATAGTTTAACTTCACTTAAGGTAACTTGTATTTTGGAGTTGACTAGAGAGAGTTACAACTTTTTGAAGTTATGCGAAGACAGTACAACAGTGAAATATGGCAGATAAGTGGTCACAATGTTTAAGGGAGTATAATATGGAATCTAGAAGTGCTAATTTGGATTTGGTTTGGAACCTACCCTACTTTTGTTGATGGATGATCACTTCCTATATATTTTCTATTTGACTAAGTGTTGGACATTTTTTGTGATGTATTTTTGAAGCCGAATGGAAAATTTATGGGATAAAGTATATACGTGAAGATGTTTTAACGCAAAGTTGTGTGTGAGAGATATGGATGCATTGTGATGGTAGAATCAGTCAGAGGGTGTTGCGAGCTATAACTGGGACTACTTAAGCATAAGAAATTCTTTTTTAGTTCACTTATGATAAATCATTGTAAAAGATTGTTTTTTTTTGTAAGAGCAGTGTGCTCCTTATAATACCCCTAACATGGTTTCTATTCTTTAAAATGTATTTGTGATAAATGTAATATTCAGCTCCTAAAAGGGATTGGTCTCCTAATAGGGACACTATACTCTTAGTGCATTATTTATGGGTATCAACCCCACTGGGGTTCTCCCTTGGCCAGGGTTTCCTTGTTAACAAATCATGGTGTTATAAGTTTATGTGTATGTTCTTCTTATTTTAGTAATTGCTTGGTTAAGTTTTAAATTTAATAAGTTTGATAATAAATTGTTGTAAGACTGATTGAATCACCTCTTAGTATTACTTAATCCTAACACTTTTCTATTAGGGTTTCATCTTTAGCCTTTAGGTCATCTTCAACAGTTTTCTTTGCATCCTCTATAACTCTTATTCCTTCAAGCTCTTCACACATCCTAACACACCAACTTTCAAGATCTCTTTTTAGATTTTCCACCTCTTCTTTAAGTATTTTGTTCTTATCCAACAAGTCTTTAATTTATTCCTTAGATTCTTTAGAGACACTACCTTCAGATAGTTTCTCAATGTAATCTTGGCTTTTGATGGTGAGAGGGTAATTTATTCCTGTCCCCTCCTATGAAAATTTTGTAAAAATACAAGTTTATCCTACAAAAAGGGCCCACAACCTAGGTGATTGTCCCTTTCCTTGGAAATCTCCAAATCCTTCAATTAGTTTGCATACTAACTCCTCACAACAACAACCAAATTCCCTTCAATCACTCAACATCTCACTACTCCTTCCATTTACCCTTGATTCCTATCAAATGGGCACACAATGAATTTTGTGGGAATCCAAATACTAGTGGGTAGAGTGGAATCTAACACCATTTTGATATTTTTCACAATCTATCTTAGTCATTCATTCCCTCAAAAGTGTCTTCAATAATCAACTATCTACTTAGACCTAGTAAATAGGCCCATTCCCTAGTAGTTCTGATTTACCTATTTTTGGGTTACAACTTCAAAACTTCCCAAAGAGATTGCTGAAAAAATTGGTATTCCAAACAACCTTTTTTTTTTTTTTAAATTTTTTTTAAATTCTATCCAAAACCTAGATCTTTATTTCCAACTCCTTGAACAAGGTCTTCAAACCATTTTGAAACAGATTAGGCAATTAGGCCTAATTCGAGTTAAATTACAAATCAATACCCCTTTCTATGCTTCCAAAAACACTCCTACCACCATATAAACTTAGAGGGATTTCATAAATTACCAAATCCACCATTAATTTTCCTCTCACCACTCTACCTCTTCCTCTACAACTGATTTTGCAGACACAATCACGGTGAGCACATTGAGATGCTCACCTAGGGCATCAATTTCTCTACAACCCCAAGGTCTCTTTGAAAAATATTATAGAACCTTATAGTAAATCCTCTGTACTTGAATTTCACCCAAGGCCATACAAATACCATGTTTGAAAATCAAGAAAGAGGCATTTATTTTTGAAAGCCTCACTAGACCCTCAAACCAGGAAGGTTACATAGATTCTTCTCTATAATGCTTCAAACTCAACAAAATGAAATTAGAGTAATTGAATTTGAAAGGTAATAAGATGTGATATCAATCTATGAAAAAAATACCTTCTACCAATCAACACACACACACACACACACACACACACACAAGTACTATTTGTACTTACACCAAAATTATAGGAAAATATTGAATTCTTATTGCTTTAGAATGCCAAAACTTCATCAAAACATCATCATGGAATAATATTCATGTATAGTTCCTTAAATAACCTATACACAACTTACTCCACCAAAAAAAATGTATTTAAAACCAATTAGCCATTATGCAACTTTTGGACAACATTTTGCAGAATTTGCGAAAGTTGCTTAGCAACTTTTGAGCAACATTTTGGTGATTTTGACAATTCACTCCTAACAATATTAGACCCTAAAAATTACTCATTTAGGTCACATTACATCCATTATGGCCTATTTTTCCATTATGTTTCTTTTCCATCCCACTTGGGCTTAATTACAACATTTTGGCTTATTGGCCCTCAATGTCCCTAAAGACCATTTAGTGTCCAATTTTTACGCTACATTGGGCTTATCATTTTTACCTTATTAAAAATGAGACCCATAATTTATGATTCCTCTCCAATATACCTAATTTTGGATGATTACAGCTATCCCCTTAGGACCAAGCCTTGGTGCTCCTACACCATACTCCCCGAACTGAAAGAACTAAAGTCCCTTGAGTTGGAAATGTTGAGGGATAAAATCCTTGCTTCTTTAGATCTTCTTCAAGAATCCATGTTGCCTAAGAATTTGGTTGGCCCTTCCATTTGACCAAATTATCCCAATACTTTTTCCTCCTTGTCTATTTGGTTATTCTTTTCTCAAGGATTCTCTCTACCCGTGGATCCTATTTGATGGGAAACTATTTGACCCAGTCCTTTTGTTCTTCATCCACCACTTCACTATTATCTTTTGAGATTGATGGTCCTATGTACTATAGCAAGTCTGAAACATTGAAAAGTGGGGAAATGGCTACTTTTGTAGGTACATCCACCTTGTATGCATTAACACCATACTTAGCTAAAACCTTATAGGGTCCAATCCTCCTCATCATCAGCTTAGTATCAATATCCTTTAGAAGTCTTTCTCTACTCAAATGAACCATTAATAAGTCCCCAAATTGGAATTGTAGATCTCTTATTTTCTGATCCACCTTCTTCTTCACTTTTTGCATGTTTTATGTGAGGCTATCCCTCACCTGGTCATGGATCTCTTTCATGACTTTTGCAAACTCCTTTTCTTGGCCACTCCTTTTCTCCAAGCCTGTCAAGTCCCTCAATTCAAAGATTCCCATAGGGTGCATGCCATACACCATTTCAAATGGGCTCATATCTGTGCTCCTATTGACAAAGTCATTATAAGAGAACTCTACATGTGGAATAATGACATCCCATGATTGTCCATGTTCTTTGGTCAAGAATCTGCAAAAATTCCGTAAAGACCTATTGACCACCTCAGTCTACCCATATGTTTGTGGGTGATAGGAAGAGCTGAATGCAAGATTGGTGCCAAATCTCCTTCATAGGTCCTCCAAAAGTGACATATAAATTTTGAGTGCCTATATGAGACTATACTTAATGCCAACCCATGAATCCTTACAATCTCCCTGAAAAAAAAATTTGTTATGTAGGAGGCATCCTGAGTTGTCTTACAGGGTATAAAATGGGTCATTTTTATAAATCTATCTACCACAACATAAATACTATCACATCCACTCTTTTTTCTTGGTAAAACTAACACATAGTTGATGCTTAGGCTCTCCTATGGCCTATTAGGTACTAGAAAAGGTTGGTACAGTCTTGAATTTGATGAAGTCCCCCTGCACCTTTGACAAGTGGTTCATGACTCCACATAACTCCTAACATGTTTTTGCATCCTTGGACAAAAGTAGAACCTCTGCACCAACTCTAGTGTCTTATTGAGACCAAAGTGGCCTCCAAGACCCCATTATTCTTTTCTTGGATCAAGTTCTCCCTCATTGATCCTCTTAGAATACATAACTATCCTCCCTTGAAGAGAAGACCATTTTGGAGGGTATATTCTGTAAAATACCCATGGAAATTGTTCTCAAACTCTATGCACACCTTGTATGGCTCTGAGAAGTCTTCATCATCTTTGTAGATATCCTTGAATCCATCCACGCTAATACTTTATAGTTGAATCTCCTGCACTGCCATCACCCTTCTGATAAGGGAATCTGTTACTTTGCTAGCTTGACCCTTCTTATGTTTAATGGTGAAGGTATAGGATTGCAACTAATCCACCCATTTCACATGCCTATGGTTCAAGTTTTAATATGAATTCAAGAATTTGAAATCATGGTTATCAGTATAAAGCAAAAATTATTTAGGTAGGAAGTAATGTCTCCACTTCTTTAGGACCTGCACCATAACATATAACTCAAGATCATAAGAGGAATAATTCCTCTTTGCTTCATTAAATTTTTTACTAAAGAAAGCCGCAAGCCTTCCTTCCTGACTCAACATTGCTCCTATAGCCACATTGCTAGCATCACACTCAATAGTGAACAACTTATTGAAATTAGGCAAAACAAAAATAGGTATAGAGGCTACCCTTTGCTTGAGTAATTCAAACCCCTTGTCTGTTTCACCAGTCCAAACAAACCTTTTCTTACTTCCTCCTTTGATGGTGTCCAGAATGGGTGAGAAAATCCCACTGAAGTTTCTGATGAACTTCCTATAAAATGTGGCCAATCCATGGAAGCTCCTCACATCTCTTGCACTTCTAGGAGTAGGCCAATTGAGTATGGCCTCCACCTTGGAGTGGTCCATCTTCAAATCTCCCTGTGAGATCACAAAAATCAAATATACAAGTTACTGCTTCATAAAATCACACTTTTCAAAGTTTATCATTAGTTTTTTTATTAGAAACCCTCTTCAAAACAAGATTTTGATGTTCTAAATGATCTTCTTTAGTCCTACTAAAGATTATAATATCATCTAAATACACTACCATAAATTTAGCAATATAGTCCTTCAATACTTCATTCATGAGTCTCATGATTGTGCTAGGAGTGTTACAAAGTCCAAATGGAATTAGAATCCACTCATACAATTCTTCTATGGTCTTGAAAGCAGTTTTCCACTCATCCCCCTCTTTGATTCTTATTTACTAGTAACCAGTTTTCAAGTCAATCCTTGGGAAATATCTTTCCCCTCCTAGGTAATCCATCAAATCCTCCATCCTTGGTATAGGGAACTTGTATCTTATGGTAATCCTATTGATTTTCCTTGAATATATACATAGTCTCCACTTAACCCCTTTCTTAGGAGCCAAAACTATGGGACTACACATGGGCTTATGCTCTTTCTTATCAAGCCACTATCCAATAATTCTTGAACCTGCTTGGAAATATCCTCATTCTGTTGAGGAGTCATTTTGTATGCAACCTTGTTTGGAAGGGAAGCTCCTGACACTAAGTCTATTTTGTAACTCACACTCCTCTTAGGAGGAAAAGTACCTGGTTTACCATCACTGATTATGTAAATATACCTTTTTAGTAGATCCTTCACTTCCTCAGGGATCTCTCCCTTTTCACTGGCTTCTCCTTCTACCTTTGGTTTCAATACTAGGGAAAATCCTACCCCTTCTCCCTTCAAGGTATCTAGGAACTCCTTTTACCCCACTGTTAACACACTACGACCCACCTAACTGGTGTCCTTCACATTTCCAATGGATTGTATCCTATATGTTACCCCATATTTCTAAAATTCATATGAATTCTTCTCACCATCATGGTGAGCCTTCCTATCAAACTGCCATGGTCTTCCTAGAAGAAGGTGACAGGAATCCATGGTTAGAATTTCATAGTGTATCTTATCCTTATACCTTCCTATACTAAATTCTATCCAAGCCTACTCATTAACCACTACATGTTTCCCTTTTTTCAACCAACTAAACTTATAAGGGAAAGAATGAGGAACCCTTTTCAATTTCAAATTATTAACTAATTCCAAGAAAACTATATTATTTGTGGAACCTGAATCAATAACAACTTTACACAACTTACCTCGCATTTTGAACTGGATCCTGAAAAGTGCTCTCCTTTGGGGTGTCTCCTCCTTGACAGGTTCCTTCAACAGTGTCCTCTTTATCATCAAATTTTCTCCTACTAATTTTGATGCCAACTGCACCTTAGGAGAATGTACACTAACATATTCTTCTTGTACATAATTTACCCTCCTTTCATTTCCTTGAGAAGTGGAATCATTTTTTGGAAACCTATAAGCAGGATGCCCCAATTGGCCACAATTATAACACTTCATTCCAGAGAACTTGGATCCTCTACCCAATCCATTAAACCTTCCTCCATTTGACCCCCTACCTCTGTATCCTCCTTTTCTACTTGAGTCCCCCGTATTCTCTCTAGGGATAGAATCCCCCTAGGATCCTTGGCCATGTACTCTGCCACCAAAACCACCTCTTCCTCTATTGTTTCTTCCACCTCTACCTCTATTGTATTGATAAGCTCTTCTCCTCAACTTATCCTCTACTCTAAGTTCCATTTGAAACAAAATCATTGTATCAAGAGCCAAGAGACTTAGCTCTTCTTGGATATTCAACCTCAAGCCATTCAAATAGCTGGTCACTCTCTCTGCTTCCTCTTCTTTCTTCTTGGATCTAAGAGTCACCTTGTGAAACTATTCAGTATATTCACTAGCATCCAAATCCCCGTGCCTTAGGTTTTGGAGCTTCTTGTACATCTATAGTTCATAGTCTATGGGTAGAAATTAGGCCTTGAATTTTGACTTAATTATCTCCTAAGATGAGATCATGTTTCTACCTTCCTTCACTCTATCTCCTTGAAAAAAGTTCCACCATGCTAGTGCAAAACCTTTTAACTTCACTTTTTGAATCCTAACCATGTCTCCTTTTGACACTTGATTCATCTCAAAGTGTTTTTTGATAACTTCTATCCACTCAATGAATTCATCAGGATCTAGGCTACCCCCATAGGTTGGTAGCTTCTCAGTGCCATTAACTTTTACTAACTTCAATGCATCCACAAATGCCTTTTGGTCTGTAGGTAAGTCCCTTATAGGTTCTTAGGTTTCTTCCTCTTCTCCTTCTTCATCTGCATCATTCTCACCCTCAACATATCTGTCTTTACCACCAGATCTGTTGAGATACTCAATCTTTTCTATGAGCATCTCTTCCATCATCCTTCCTGATGGATTCTTAAGACATAGTTTTGGGAGACATTATGTCAGCCTAAAAATTCCACCTCTATTTCTTTGTCAAACATGCACTCACAAGGCAGATCTTGTCTACTTTGATAACAATATTATGGGGATAGGGTAATGTATTCCTATCTCATCCTATGATAATTTTATAAAAATACAAGTTTATCCTTCAAAATAAGCCTACAACCTAGGTGATTTTCCCTCCTTACCTTGGAAAAATCCAACCCCTTAAAATAGGTTGTACACTAACTCCTCACAACAATAACCAACTCCCCTTCAATCACTCAACATCTCACTACTCCTTCCATTTACCCTTGAATCCTATCAAATGGGTACACAATGAATTTTGTGGGACTTCAAATACTAGTGGGTAGAGTTAACTCCCACACCCTCCTTATAATTTTCACAATCCATCTTAGTTATTCATTCCCTCGAAAGTGGCTTCAAACATCAACTATCTACTTAGACCTAGTAAATAGGCATATTCCCAAGTAGCCCTGGTTTACTTGTTTTTGGGGTACAATTTCCAAAATTCCCAAATACATTGCTGAAAAAATGGGTATTCCAAATAGCCTTTTTTACTTCTATCCAAACCCTAGATCTTGATTTCCAACTCCTCCAACAAGTTCTTCAAACCATTATGAACAAATTAGGCAATTAGGCCTAATTCAAGTTAATTTAAAAATCCACATCCCTTTCTATTCTTCCACAAACACTCCTGCCACCATATACACTTAGAGGGATATAATAAATTACTAAATCCACCATTAATGTTCCTCTGACCACTCTACCCCTTCCTCTGCAACTTAGTTTGCAGACATAGTCACAGTGAGCACATTGAGATGCCCACTTAGGGAATCTATTTTCTTTGCAACCCCAAGGTATCTCTGTAAAAATATTATATAACCTTATAGTAAATCCTCTATACTTTAATTTCACCTAGGGCCATACAAATCCCATGGTGTAAACTCAAGAAAGAGTCATTTGTTTGTGAAAGCCTCACTAGACCCTCAAACAAGGAAGGTTACAAAAATTGTTCTCTAAAATGCTTCAAAATCAATAAAATGAAATTAGAGTAAGTTCATTTGAAAGGTAATAAGTTGTGCTATCAAACCATGAACAAAAATCCCTTCTACCAAACAACACACACACACACACACACACACACACACACACAAACACACACACACACACACACACACACACACACACACACACACACACACACACACACACACACACACACACACACACACACACACAC
>MU225923.1:1945747-1957647 GCA_018584345.1 Thuja plicata
CACACACACACACACACACACACACACACACACACACACACACACACACACACACACACACACACACACACACACACACACACACACACACACACACACACACACACACACACACACACACAATTCATACTTACGCCAAAATTGCAGGAAAACACTGAATTCTTATTGCTTAAGAATGCCAAAACTTCATCAAAACATCATCAGGGATTGCTATTCATGTGTAGGGCCTTAAATAAACCATACACAACTACCCCCACTTAAAAAACTGAATTTAAAACCAATTATCCACTCTGCAAATTTTGGGCAACATTTTGCAAAAGTTTCAAAAGTTGCTTAGCAACTTTTTAGCAACATTTTTGCAATTTTGACAATTCACTCCTATTATGACTCTTAACCATATGAGACCCTAAAAATGACTCATGTAGGTCATGTTACATCCATTAGGGTATATTTTTCCATTAAATTTCTTTTCCATGCCCCTCGGGCTTAATTATAATATTTTGGCCTATTTGCCCTAAATTGTCCGTAAAGACCATTTAGGGTCCAATTTTGACTCTACATTGGGCTTATCATTTTTACCTTATTACAATAAAGACCCATAGGGCCTGATAATTCTCCAATATCCTTGATTATGGATGATTACAACTATACCCTTAGGACTAAGCCTTGGTGCTCCTGCACCAGTTTTCCATCAATTGCTTAGTGAGTTCTCTTCTTTTTGCAAGGGAGTACCTAAACTTTTCCTTTAGTTCATTGATTAATTTGTTTGCATCCTCAAGCTACTTCTCATACCTGTAACTCTCCATGTTGGCTTTTAGGGATCTTTTCCTCAAGAGGTTAAGCTTAATATAAGGAGGACCAAATCTCTGATACCAATTGCTAGTATGCACAAGCACCGAGAGGGGGGGGGCAGTGTAGACAAGTACTTAAGAAATTTCATCACCAATCTAACAAAGCTAATCATCAACTTCCAACTAATTAAACATGAAACTAATAATATTTATTATAAGTAAACAATATCAAGCATCCACAAAAGCATCACATATGGCACATAGATTTTTTCATGTGGAAACCCTTGTTAGAGGGAAAAAACATGATGGGGTTGACACCCACAAATCACCTTACTACAGTAAAAGTGTTTTCCCTGTCAGGAGCTACAATAACCTTTCTACGGTTCAGCCTATTAAAAGTGACTAGTACCTTGTTAGAAGTACCAAAATACTTGTTATAGTCTACCTTGTTAGAGGATTTCAACCTTGAATAATGAAGTTATTGTGTTAAAGCATTTACAACAAAGATCTGTTAGGATATACCCTATTAAGGG
This sequence comes from Thuja plicata, assembly GCA_018584345.1. Lineage (NCBI taxonomy): Eukaryota > Viridiplantae > Streptophyta > Pinopsida > Cupressales > Cupressaceae > Thuja > Thuja plicata. The sequence goes on from MU225923.1 coordinate 1,947,072, forward strand.
ATTTAACCTGCTACAATTCTTAGAAAAAAATAACAATAATGATGTGTAGAATGGCGCTGGTTTCCTATCAGATCCTCTCTGCTCCTTTTCTTTCAGATGTTGTATTGATCTGTATTTCTTCAATCTTTGATCACTACACTTGAAAATATAATCACAACCCTAAATCACATGATTTAGATCTCCTTATATATTATGTTCTTAAGTTTTTTAAGACCTAAAAAATTTCCATCAAATTTGACACAAAATATTTACCAACCTCCTCAAAATTAGTGTCAATCATACCTAATACATCATCCCAAACATAATATATATTTTCTTAAACAATAGCTGACCTCAGATCAACCTCCTTAACTAATTCATCATGAAATTTTGATTGGTGACCCAATAGGTACACTATATTCCACATAAAAAACATAATTCACTCAAAAAATAAAATTAGCTATCATGGTTAGAACCATGGATTCCTCATACCATATGAATGTCTTGTCTAAGATCATGTCATCTATTTTTCTCTGTAACTTGAATGCTACCAATTTAACTGACTAAAATTGTTTTTCCTATACACCTCCTATACATCGATAAAAAAACTTAATTGTTTCTCACTTTACCGATCATGTATGAATATTACCGGTCACTCATATCATATTAATGATCGTGTTTCCATAAATGACAACCAGTTATGTATCTTCTTATGACCAATCTTTAGATCTCATCCAAAATCTACCATAATGACAACAAAATACTTGCTAAAGTCCACCCTATTAAGGGATTTAACCTTGCTAACCTATTAGAGTTAGCCTTGAGAAATTAACTCAAATAATTGATCTTGAATGACACTGCTTTCCTATAAGATCTAATTCAGTCTCTAAACTCTTGACACAAAACTTTGCCTCTATCTCTAATTACAACCATCAAAAACATTATAAACAACCCTAAATCACTAATTTATCTTTCCTTTATATAGTTGTTCTTAAGTTGGTTAAAACATTAAAAATAATCCACAAGTCATCCCACATCTTTGACTTAACTCATGAAAATCCGCACCAATAAAACTTAACATGCTGGCCCAAAATGTAATACAAACATTCATTACAAAAAACTGATAATAACTTATCCACCCTTACCATCTGATCATCAGGAACCAATCGGTAACTCAACCGGTTCATATAGAACAATCACCAAAATACTAACTTTCACCAAATTTTGAGTTAACTGTCGCAGTCGTACATCCAAAATTCTCTAACCAAAATAAGGCTCTAGTAATGATCACACCTCCCAATGTGCTACCAAACTCCATTGCTACACAAGACACATTTTGTTACTATCTTCCTATTCATCGGCCATAACACTTAGCAAAAATTTCTTAACCTATTCATCCTATTGATTGATAAAAACCTATTCAGAAAATCTAATAGAGTTAATAAGTTGCCATCAATGACAAAATCAAACTCATCATTTCAACTCCAAAATTCTTCATAATGCCAACACTATTTCTCCATTCTTGTTTTTTTATCATGGCTTAAGTGATGGGTTGACACTTTAATAAATTAAGAGCAACAAGAATTTGGATGGAAATTACTATTACGCAGGGACTTGATCCTATTTCTCATGTCGAGTTTGTTGACAAAATTGTTTGTTTTGGAGAAACTACTATTAGAGAAGAATATGTAATTAAAGAGGCATTGGAATCTTACTTCACCATTTTGGGGTAGACTCTTAACAAATAGAAAATAGTTATTTTATTTATTAACACCAAGAAAGTGATTGATAACAAATTGCAAAGGTAATTGGCTTCACTATCCTGCGATTCCCCTCTAAATATCCATCGGCTCCTTTATTAACTGGACTATGTAAACCATAACATTGGGAGGATATAATGAATAATTGTCAAAACAAGGCATGATTTATTTGGTTGGTAGTATTATAATGATATAATAATTTCTCTCCACTATCCCTATCTATCTTATGTATTTCTTCAAAAATACTAATAAAGCAATGTCTAATTGGAAGGTTGTCTGAAAATAAAAATATGGGAAGGTGCCAAAGAAGATAAAAAAATTGTTAATTCATTGGGACACAATTTGTATTCTTAAAGAGGTTATTAGTGTTGGGTTATGAAATTTGGAAATGTATAACTTGGTTCAGGGTGCAAAAATTTCTTAGAAAATGTTCAAAGAGACAGAGAAATTGGGGTGTAAAATTTTAAAGAAGAAATATTTGGATAATTTTGAACCGAGTATAATTCTTACCATTGCTAACTCTAATGGTGGTTATAATATTTATAGGTTTATCTGGGAAAGTCAAAAACTAATTATTGATCACCTTATTTTGTAAATTAGAAATAGAAGGGGCAAATTTTTATCTTTTTTCATGAAACAATAAAGTATCTCTATCAAGTTTGTTTAGGGATGCTAATTAGATTACAAATATAATTAACAATCAAGGATAATTTATTTCTATTCATATGGAGCCCATGGATTTTGGGAGTGGACTATGTTTCCAATGACGAGTATATGTTTTTTGCTAATTCTGAAGAACAACATAATAAAATTTATGGAGACATTAAAAAATAGGAGAATCTGGCTATCAAACAAAGATGATACCATTATTTGGTGTGTGGCTAGATCCAAAAATTTATTCAGTTATGTTTGGCTTCAAAATGATAAATTAAGAGATGGTAAATCTTGGCCAAACAAGTTATGTTTGGAAAATGTTTTCCATCCTTGGTGCTTTCCTTTGGATGAAACTTCACAAAACTTATAGGAAAAAAGTTAAAAACCATTGTAATAGAAGGTCCCAATGTATATCCTTTATGTCTTAAGATTTAAGAGTCTATGGATCACTTTCTACTTAATTATTCCATTTCATCTCAGTGTTGGGATTGGTTGATGAGTTTGATGGGTTGGTCTAAGGAAAGACAATGAGTCTTATTTGACTATTTGATTAGTTGACTTAGACTTGGCTATGTCCCAATTTAAGAAGACGTCTGGGTGATTGCCTCATCTATGGTTTCCTAGCATACTTGGAAAGAAAGAAATAGAAGAGCCTTTTTATCAAACTCTATTGGTAGAAATAATTTTATCTAATATTGAATATGACATTCATGAAGTGGAAAACATGAAGTTTATTTCCATAAAGATATCCCAATTTACAAATTGGGACAATAAAATTCAAAAATGGTGGGGGTGACTTAAGCTTCCTTCAAAAACGTTTCAAACAAATCCAAATATAAAGAAAGTTCTGAAAGGCAAGGCTAGATAAGTAATTGGAAGATATAAGCTAAATTTTTATGGGGCCTCAAAAGGTAATCATGGTGTTGTAGGGGAAGGATGTATAATCAGTGATGAATATGGTGATTATGTATGGTTTCTTTCAGGAAAATTGGGTTGCGCAAGAAACAAAAGGGATAAATTTGAAGATTTAGCACAAGGTTTATGGTTGTGGGAAGAGAAGGGGATTACAAATTATGATATTGAAGGGGATTCTCAAATTTGTATGAATGCAATTTATAAAAATCAGATACAAAATTTGAAGTTGAAGCTTTGGGTAGAAAGAACCTAAAAAAATTTAAAATCTGTGGGTTATACTAGAGTTACATACATATTTAGGGAAGACAATAATGGAACTAATTGGTAGGCTAATCTGCAAGTTTTTCAATCAAACATATAAACAATTTCAGATTCCTTAGAGTGATAGCTAGAGTTGGATGACTTGATCAAATTGGAAAGGTTAGATTCCTTGTCTAAAGCTATGGGTAATTCATTAGAAGTTGGGATTGGATAATAGTGTGGCTTGGCCCAACCCCCTAATGTATTTTCAAGAAAATAGATGCATCAAATTAATATGATAATTTTTAATTTGATTAGGCTCTAGATTTTTTGGTTGTTCCTAATATTGATTCATAGATTCGTGGTCCTTGTAACTCTCTTCATTTTTTTGGTTGTATCCAAGGGCTCAAATTGTGCCCAACACAATGTCATCATTATTACCCTTTCAACCTCTTTCTCTTTTGTATATATGATCTCTATGAATTTCTATGTTTCAGAGACTTTTGAATCTTGTATGTTTGGGAAGAAAGTTGGATTGGGTTTGATACTTCCATTTCTTCACATGAAAGTTGTATGTTGTTTCCAAGTTTTTATATACGTTATGGAGAAAAATAGAGATCATCATATGTGTTAGAAGTGCTTGTTCTCTATAAGGATAGCCTCATGGTTTGGAGTAAATTTTAGATGCATAGTGGAAAATAGAGAGAAATGAATAAAATCTCTACTTAAAACCACCGAGGTTGAAGAACATAATGATATTGTGAGAGTGATTGGTGTAGAGACTTAGATGGAAAATAATAAATTCACAATGGGGTCATATTTGACCATTTCTTTAATCCTATGGTGCATGTGCTAGGAGATACCCTATGTGCCTATAAAGTGGAAGACACGATAATCTAAGATAAATATGCAAAGAACGTTTGGTCTATTGTTGACATTATACAAATGAATCCCTATTCTAAGATTATGGTGAGGATTTTTTAATCTCAATTTTGATGGAAAAAAAATTAAAATGCAAAAGGTGTGGAGCTTGTTTAAGAATGGAAGGGTTAAAAAGAATAACCTTGAGAACTTCTTGGCTTTTGTAAATAATAATTGTGGCTTACTTTCCCCCAAGGCCACATGTAGAGTGGCTTATATTTGGAGCTGGTATTGGATACCTCTACCACTAGTGTGGTTATGTAATCTTTATTTTCTATTTTTAATATAGGAAACTACCCCCTCTAGTAGTGCTTACCACAAAAACATACTATAAAGAAATTAAATATAAATATAAATTTTAATTTTAAAAGAAAAATGAAATACAACAAAATTTGATGTTTTATAATTATACTTTTTTTTTCTATTCTAAACATTATATTAAATTTACTCAAACATATATATATGTGGTCGCATGCAAAACTTGAGTGGAGGAAAAAAGACACATAGGAAAAAAACACAAAGGTTGGAAGCCAAAGATTAGGTCCAAAATATAAAGCCCATGTACGAAAATTAAATGCCCAACAATGGGAAGAATCCCAAATAGAATTGTGTAGAGAGAACTCATTGAAATGTTGTAGAACTCACTGAAATCACTATATGATTCACTACACTGAGGGTTTACATATAACAAAAAAACCTTTATTTTTTTGGAATTTTTTTATTGATCAAAATGAGCCAAGGCATTGCACCCATTTATATTACTGATTTTTTGGGATTAAGTTTATAGTTAAATTCAGATTATTCTAGATTCACCCTATTTTTTTGAGAAATTAAATCTAGTGAATTTGGCATTGGTGCAAAAATGAGTGTATATGTTTTCCATGTTGTACTAATGTGATATCGACATCAAGTACAAAAGTACATGTACCAGAGGTGGGGGGAGTGGTGTATCTGGCAACCTTGCACATAACTAAATACTTTCATTCACTTTTATTTTTCTATTTATTTAATATACATTTCTATATATTTAAAATAACTAAATATATTTACAAGATTATATTTTATCCTTTAAATATAAAGGTACCTATGTAGTGATATTTTCCTTGAGACTGTGATGATGGATGATGGTGTATGATATAAAATATTCATAATAAATATTAGATATAGGGTCAAATCCAAAAATATTTGGACTACAACCAATATGGATGGTTAAAATTTGATGATTTTAATGCTCCAAGACCTTTATTCTAGAATTATTGATCTTCATATTAAAGAGTAAGACTGATAACAAGTATAAAATCCTCTCTATTCTAACTTTTTTACATTGATCGGTTCTATTGAGGTATCAAAAACTAGGCAAGTACCATGACTCAAGGATTGGACATTCGACCGAGCAGCTATCCTCCTTTATAGAAACTCATTTAATTTATCAACCTAGGGATGTATTACATGAAACGGGCCAGAAAAGTATATGCACCAAGGATTCTTACTCAGACCACACTAAGGCTGTTGGAAACAAATTGCTTTGAAAGGAAAATATTCTATAGCTGCAGGAAATAAATTGCTTTGAAAGGAAACTATTCTATAGCTACAGGAATTGAATGTCGTAAAGGAAATACAAAAGTGAAAATGCTAAAGGAATACTACAAATTGGGAACACAAAGACTTGAAAACATAATTATAGTGCTTCAATAGTTCTACCACTTTCGCTATAGGAAGTATTGGACTATCCTGTGACTTTGGCTGCAGGAGCTGTGTTGACACCATAATTTTGATACCAAGATATATGAAACTTTAAACTAGATGAAAATGATTCTAACTAATTAACAAAGATTCATCACCAATTGGGCCCCCTTGAGTGAGTTTCTAAACTCAATTATACTAAAATAAAGATCAATAATTCATCTTCAATTGATTGAAAAATGAATTACAAGATTCATAACAATTGTAAAACAATAGGATGCAAACTATAACTGATAACACCCTCCTTCTCATGTACGAGTGGGGCTTTATTTAAAGAAGGAAAAACATCTAACTGCTAACTAATCATGTGATAGAGATAGGCGGAGCTTTTATTACAATCTTATCAAACATAAAGGGAAACTATAGAAATGGAGATAGATTAGGTCCAGGAAAGAGGAAAGAACTACTTTTGACAACAAATCTAACTTCCCACTCTCTCCTAGATTTCTTCAGAGAATTTATTATGTTGCCTCAGTCTTTTCCCGAGTGTTTCCACCTTGATCACCCCGGATCCACTTGTTGGTGTTGCACTTGATGTTCCTCCGTGTGTCCTTGTTGCAAGACCGGGTCGAGTGTCCAACACATGGGTGCATTTTACTTGGTCAAGGTGACGGTTTCTATATTGACGCGCTGCACTTCAGATGTTAGGATAGATACATTTATAATAATCAACACTAAAATACACATACATCATTCATGTTCAAACAACTAATGCATTCAAAGAGACATAATCATAATTCCAAAGTAAATAATATAGCATATCCATCCAAGAATAGCATAGTTAAGTGTGTTTTACCCATAGCAAAGGTCTGGTGGAAGCATGCCACATAATAGAAAATATAAGTATAAAGTATTTGAGAAAGTATGATAAAAACATGGAAAAGGTCCAGGCAAAAGCTATCCTAGGGCATCTAAAATATGACATTAATATGCCTCATCATACATCACAAAAGTTCATGAAGATTAATGGAGAATGATGACACTCTTTTTGTTCTATTTTTTATGCAATTACTTATATATTTGAATACATAAGAGAATTATTAAATAAAATATTTCAAAGATTTTTAAATAATTAGTTCAAAACATAAATGCATATTTTTTATGGTGTATTTTTAAGAACAATATATACATCTTAAAATATTTTTGATTGTGTTTGATTTATGTATTTAAAGGAAACTTTCAAGTTATTTTGAACATGTAGATATTGCATTAAATATATCAAGAATAATATATCAGTAACTATTTTTTAAGTTTGTAACAATTTGTAATTATATATTAATGTTCAAATTTGATTCTAAATCTTTTTTATATTTTCATTATTATCTCTATCATGAGATTTGATTAAGGTGAAGGAAAAAAATTGATATACTTCCATATTGTAGCTCAAGATGCTCTATGGTGCTTTTAGAACCACCTATTTTTCCTTTATATAACAATAATTAATATTATAGATATCAAATCTTAATTTATAAAAAAATGAGGCTATGATTACTAGATTAGGGTCTAGAAAATGTTGAGGGTCATTGATCTTAGGATAAAGGTGGTCTTGAACTTATATAATTTTGGAGAATGATCTAGTTAAAATTTTATCATTCAACTTCCAATCTATCTGATTTCAAGAAATCATGAGCTACAATTATAAGCTATGATTAAAATAATAAATTTGTCAAGTGTCAAGGTTGTCTAGAAGGTTCAAGTACTATTTTTAGATTCAATTAAATATTTAGAAGACTTAGGTACATACTTATGACATTGATCTAGGGCTTCACGTAATTTTTAATTTCACAAGGTAGATCCATTATAATTGTTTTTTTAGATTCCATTTTAGATCTTCTTTGCAATTATAAAGAACATACTTATTTTTATTTCAATTATAATTTATATACATGTCTAAGTTCAAATAATTTATCAAATTTAATTTAAAAATACATAATTGGACCATTCAATAATGTAACAAGACTCTTAATATCCTTTCTCTCAACCACATAGACTAGCTCAAAAATTATTGATGCATGAGCATCCATGGTTGCAAAAGCAATCTTGCATCAACCTAAAATATTTATTTAATTTGGTTAAGTTTTTTATTTTAATAAGGGCTTAACGAAAGCTATCATATGTCTCCATGCACCTAGGAAAGTGTTTAGGGGTTAAACATATTTAATATTTGAGACTTAGATATTAAGGTGAATGTATTTTTTCAAGAAAGGAAATGTTTTCCTATCATTTATAATGTAAAAATGAACAAAAATTTATCTTGGCATGAAAATGGGAAAGGGAAGATTCATGCACTCACATGTATTGAGTGGGTACATAGAAAATGGGAAAATACACCTCTTTAAGCATCCACTTTGGAAAATTGGAAAGAAATCTCTTTAGGCTTCCCCCTCAAAAATTTTAAAGGTCATCTATTAGATAGGTATATTTATTCTTCTTAAAAACCATGTGTTGTTCCTCAAGAGGGTGAGTAAGATTTCCAAGAGGCACAATAATGCTATAAAAGGGAGGCTTCGACTAGTGCTTAGGTATCTAGAGAGTGGATCATCGAAAGTTGAGTTGATGGTTGAAAGGGAGTGATCATTTGAAGTTGTGAATGTGTGTATGAATATTGTACCTGCAAGATGCAACACAACACTTCAATATGTCATTGCATTAATGGTTAGAATCATGAAAATTTAAGGAAAAACACAAAAAAACTATCAAAATTGACATATTGCTTCCTATCTAAGAAGAGTGTGATTTAAGCTATAATTGCCCTCAGATTATGCCTAAATCAGTGACACATTCAATCCTATAATGGAAGATTCATCAAGAAACAAAGCTAATTAATATACAATTCATGCTTAATATGATGCAAATGTTCAATTTGAAGCACAAATGAAAGTTATCTAATTAGTTATGTGATATTATGAAGCAAAATTGACAACAAAAGAGTACAATTGAAATTCTAAGAAATGGGGCCAATTGAGCTCAAAATTCAATCTTTTTATAGAATAATTTGAGGAATGAGTGGTTGAGATTGATTTGTGAAGAGAGGTGGAGATTGAATCTTTGATGATCCATGTGAGTGAACTCTCATTGGCTGATGGATTGACTTTCCATGTGCAATTGATGAGTTTTAATTAAAGAATTTATTTAATTCCTTTTAATTAATTACTTTAGCCAAGGATTTAATTGTGTTGATTTGATTCAATTATGGCCAATGTAATTAAAGTGAGTTAGTGATGAAATCACTTTGATTTTTAGGAGATAAAATTGATTTTGATGAATTATGCCAATAATCAAATAATTGGATTGACATAATTGGGGCTGTGATCACATTTAGGGCAAGTAGGGTCTCTGGTTAGAGTAGACCAAATTAGGGTGGTTACATTTTCTCCTCTTTGAATTGATGTGTGATTAGCGCATTATTTCAAAGAATGTTTGATGTTGACTTCAAAAATTTTGAGAATTCCACCTTGATTGAATAAAATGGTTGATGAGATTAGTCTCACACTTAATTGAACTAAGACTGATAGTATCAAATTTAAACTTGATCGACCAAAGGTCGATTAATAGAGATCTAAAGATACCAATTATGAACTTTATTGAACAAGAATTGATAATACTGACTTTGAACTTGATCGAACGAAGGTTAGTACAAAGATATTAAGAGCTATGATGTATCAATTATGAACTTGATCAAATGAGAATTGAGAATACTAACTCCAAACTTGATCGAACGAAGGTCAGTACAAAGTTGTTGAGAGCTTAGTAAAGATCTGGGAGATTATAGGTGTAGATATCCAGCTTATTTAGCATTGAAGCCTTCTATCCAATAGTCCCAACCTGATCGAAGGAAAGTACCATACCCCTAGTCTTTTGATGATGAAGTTAGTTTTGTTGTTTGAGAAAGAATTTGAATGATTTTGAGTGTGATCATGCCCCTCGGGAACAAAATTGAAGGAAAATAGAGTAAAATCCCTCTTTCAAATGACAAATCAATGGAACAGGTCAATTGGATCAAGAAAGAATCAATTAAAAGGTGAGATGAATTGAAGGTGTGTTAAGAGAAAACACAATTTTACCAAGTTGACTACCTGAAAATATAAATTTTGAGTAAGATAAAATGATGTATGACCAAGATTTTGATGAATAATGTGAAATTTGGTTATAGATGTGTGCTAAAAATGTGTCACACTTCTATGAATCATTCCATTCAAGGTTTCTCAAGAATGAGGCCTCAAATATTGACTCATATCTCCCTAGTCATGGAGTGCAAAGGTGTGTGATGAAGGCCCTCAGATTGACCTAGTTGTGCCTATGCAAGTACACCATGAAATGAGAGATTCAATGCATGAAAATAAAATCTATTCTATATGATAACA
>MU225923.1:1958446-1971531 GCA_018584345.1 Thuja plicata
CTCTTTGACTAATGTGTGATCATTCTAGGAACACATGTAGTCAAAGAATGCAGTTGAAGTGTGAGATCGATTTGGGATCACAAAACAACACAGACATCAACACCGTTGTAAATAAGTAATTGACATATCCGAGATAAGAATCTCAAGCAAGGTTGCCCCAAGCGAAGAAAATGATAGGATTGATAAAGCTGAATCAAGGATTGAAGTTTGACAAGTACTGCCCCCTCATGATCGAAATTGAAATGAGATAGAGGAGAAACATCAAATTGATAAATTTGATCAAATCAAACTAAAGATAAGGTTCTTGATGTAAGATAAAAGATATAAGGATCACAAAACCAAGGTAGATCATCAATCACGAGAGATTATGCCCCAAGGTTGAATTAGAAGAAAAGAAGTGGGGTGAAAGCGAATGGAAGATAGAAGTTTGGAAGAGGAGGAAAGAAATTGAGAGAAGAAAGAGAATTTTCCTTAAGAAAGATAATGCCCCAAAATTAATCAACTGTTTAAGGTATAAAATTTTGATTGAGATCACAAAAGAAGATAAGGAAATGAATATCAAAACATGATCACAGTTGATTAAAGTCCACCAGAAAGATGAAGGAAACCCTCTCAAACTCATAATGCAGCCTAAAATACAAACTAACATGAGGTCTAACAATGCAAGCTACATGAAAATGCAAAGGTGTACTTGCAATAGAGCAACTATAACAGAGGACTTTGTGTTCATCATTCATAAGAGAATGTTAAGGAACTTATTTTCATCATAGGGCCATTATTAACGAACATTAGAAAATCACACAATCGTCACTATTCACAAGTGCAAGTATGAAGATATGAATGTGATTTATATCAGATTGGAATGTGGAAAGATTCTAACATAAGCATGAAAGACATAAAGGTCAAGATGACTGTGATGTTAGCTTACCCAATTTAATATAGCAAAACTATGCTCACATCAAGGCATAGAGGCCAGGATGACTAGCAGAATGGTTGTGCAAAAATAGTGAAGCATAAAGAAGGAAGAAAATAAAAACATGTTCCATGCCCCAAGTCCTCTAGCTATGCATCACAGAGAGACTTATTAGACAAGGACACTCAACGAAAATCCACACAAAGAAAAGATCATGACATAGCTCAAGCATTTAGTGTTGTGTTTAAAAATTTAAGTGTGTTAACTGATATTGAGTTCTGAGGATAAGGATCAAATTCTCACAAGCAAGTAAGATCACATGACAAAATGGGTTAAGACCAAACCGATAAGTGTTAAAAAACACTAGATGTCAGGGGTTGTATTGAAAAATACAATTGGGGTGGTGTTGAAAAACACCATTTGTGAGGCGTCCTAAAGACTAACACATCCAAGAGACCAAAGCTAACACAATCATGCCCCCTAGACAAAGACAAAGACCAATTTCAAAGCAAGGCAACAAGGATAAGACATGATGGAGAAAGGCTAAGTGTTGCAGACACGTGCTTAGAAACATGGGTGCAAAGGCCTCAAGTAGCGCCCGTTTCCAGGTTTTCACCACTTGGATTTTATTACAATTTTTTCTCTTTCATTTTTTTCAGGAGTTTTTATAATTTGTTTTGAATTTTTGCTACCAAGGAGTCTGTTTCCAGGTTTTCACCAAGGTACTTTTTCTATTTTTTTTGAATTTTTGATTTCTTGAATTTTTTTTTGTATTTTTGGAATATATATATATTTTTGGAGATACATCAAAGTGCCTATTGCTAGGTTTTCACTAAGATGATCATTTTCTTAGGACATTTTATGATTTTTAGAATTTTTACAATATATCATTTTTTGGATTTTTTAGGATCAATAAATATGTACAAAGGATGCCCCCAAAAAGAATGGGCATCATGGATAGAACTTCTTCAGGTGCAAGAAATTGATAGGCTTAGGGAGCTGCTCTCCCCCCTCTATAGATAGTAAATAAGCACCTGACCCAAAAGATGTTGTAATGATGTAAGGTCCAAGCCAATTAGGTTCAAATTTTCCCTTTTGATCTCTATGCTATTGATTCTTAGGATTTTCAAGTAGGACAAGATCTCCCACTTGGAATTATCTAGGGAAAACCTTATTGTTGAAGGCTTTGGACATGCGCTTTTGATAAACCCTCATATGGTAAAATGATACTTGACATTTCTCATCTAGAAGTTCTAACTCTTGAAGTCTCATGGTGCGGTAGTCTTCATCTATAACTAGACCTTTGAGGGAAACTCTAAGTGAAGGAATCTCAACCACCAAAGGTAACACTACTTCAGTGCCATATGCAAGGGCAAAAGGAGTAGCCCCAGTAGGAGTATGAATACTCATTCTATAGGCCCACAAATCCAAATTTATCTATAAGTGCCAATCTCTACCATTTTTACAAACTGTTCTATGCAATATTTTAAGAATGGTTTTGTTTGATGCCTCTGCTTGACCATTTCCTTGCGGGAAGTAAATGGAGGACCAATATTGTTTAATCTTGAATTTCTTGCAGAGTTGTTTAAGGTCCTTATTTTTAAACTAGCATCCGTTGTTAGTAATAATCTTGGAAGGCACTCCATATCAATAGATGATATGGTTTAGAATGAATAGAGAAAATGTCTTTCCTGAGGCAACCAAAAGTGGGACAGCTTCTACCCATTTAGTGAAGTAATCAGTAGCAGTGATGATAAATTTGTGTCCACCTAATGAGTTGGGATGAATTTGTCCAACAAGATCAAAGGCCCAGTGTTGAAATGGCCAATGAGATATAGAGGAATGAGCTCCCTACTTGGAGCATGTATCAGGTTACCATGTTTTTGACACATTTCACATGACTTTGCAAAAGCTACTGCATCAATCTGCATTGTAGGCCAATAGTATCCCACCCTAAGCAACCTTCAGGCCATGGCAAGACCATTGGAATGTCCCCCATAGATGCCCTTGTGGATGTCAACTAATGCTTGGTCTGATTCTTCCTTTTCTAAGCGTTTAAGAGGTGTTCCATCCAGACCCCTCCTATACAAATCACCATCAATAAGGGAATGGTGAGAGGCATTTTGGGTAAGGTTTTTGCATTCAGATCGGTTAAAGGTTTCAGGTATAATGCCATCACAAAGCTATGAGTAAATGGTACCATAATGCGATGACTCATGACCAGCAAGGGTACAAATGACATGGCTTTCTTGGGAGTCATAGATAGGGTGATATAGCTCTTCCACCAGGAATTCAAATCTGGATTCATGTTTCTCTAACAGAAGGAGTGAAGCAAGTGTATCCATAGCATCAACTGCTTTGTTCTCTGCTCTAGGGATTTTTTGGAACATAAAAAATGTGAAGTAGCATTTCAAGGAATCAACCATTTTCTTGTAAGGTACCATTTTCTCATGTTTTGTTTGATATTCATCATTAACTTAGTTGATTATTAGCTCTGAATCCCCATAGATGTGTAACTCTGTGATTCTCCATTCTATGGCCATTTTAAGTCCATAGGTTAAAGCTTCATACTCAACAATGTTGTTTGTACATGGGAACAATAATTTTTAAGACTTAGGAATCATGTACCCACGAGGAGAAACAAATAATACACCAACTCCTGAACCATTTTGCATAAAAGATCCATCAAAGAACATCTTCCATGTTCTTTCAGTCATATACATGAGGTGCTCATTTGGGAAGTCAACTTGAATAGGTGCATTATCTTGTATTGGGAAATTAGCCAATTGATCTTCTATGGCTTGTCCTTTGATCACTTTACGCTCAATGTACTTTATGTCAAAATTTGAAAGTATCATCATCCATTTAGCAAGTCTACCGTGAGAGCAGTCTTACTTAGCAAATACTTGAGTGGATCTATTTTTTCTATTAGGTGTATAGTGTGTGCAAGCATGTAATGTCACAAATTTTGGGAAGCAAACACAACTGCAAGGCAAGCTTTCTCAATGCTAGTTTAGTTAACCTCATATGAAACAAGAGTATGACTAATGTAGTATATTTCTCTTTCTTTCCCATTTTCATCAAGTTGAGCTAGTAATGCCCCCAAGGAAGATTCTGTCATTGAAATGTATAGAATAAGTGATTTCCCCAGGATAGGAGGCATTAAAATGGGAGGATTTGCCAAGTACTTCTTGATTTGATCTATGCTCTTTTGACAATCCTCATTCCAAACACATTTGAATCCCTTATGTAAGTTCGTGTTGAAGGGTTGAGCTCTATCTGCCAATATCTGCCAATTGTGAAATAAATCTCCTTATAGATTGAAGATGTCCTTGAAGACTCCTCATTTGACTAATGTTTCTAGGAGGTGGCATATCTATGATTTCTTGGAATTTTTCAGGGTCCACCTCTATTCCTTTTGCTGAAATGATGAAGCCAAGTAGTTTTCTAGAGGTGACTCCAAATGCACATTTTTTAGGATTTAACCTTAGTTGAAATTGTTCCATGCGATCTAGAATGACTTCTAAATCATCCAAGTGTTGTCTCTTTGTTTAGACTTTTCCAAGGTGTCATCCACATAATCTTTCATGTTTTTATGCATCATGTCATGAAAAATGGTTGTCATATCTCGTTGATAGGTGGCTCCTGCATTTTTTAATTGAAAAGGCATAACATTCCAACAATAGGTACCCCATGCACAAGTGAATGCAGTCTTTTATTGATCTTTAGGAGCTATCTTAATCTGATTATACCCAAAAAAACCATCCATCAAGGAATAAATTTCATAACCCGCAATCATATCCACTATCATGTCTATATTGGGAAGTGGAAAGTCATCCTTTGGCCATGCTTTATTGAGATCTCTAAAATTAGTGCAAACTCGAATGGATTTGTCATGTTTGGAAACTGGTATAATGTTTGATATGCATTGAGCATAGGCAATAACTCTTATTAATTTTGCACAAAGGAGTTTCTCCAATTCTTCTTTGACTAGAAGAGCTATGTGAGGATGCATCTTTCTCAATTTATGTTTAACTGGTTTGACATTTGGAGCTATAGATAAGTGATGCATGATAAGATTAATGTCCAATCCTGGCATATTTGAATAAGTCCACACAAATTTGATCTTCTTTTTTTGTAAGAACTTAGTGTAAGCTTCTTTTTCTTGAGGTGACAAGGACTCAACCAAGTGTACTATTTGTGGAGCCTCATCTGTACCCAAATTGACTGCTTGTGTTGGCTCAATAAGTACTGAAGATCTATCCTAAAAATAGCTGGGGAGATGATCAAGTACCTCATCCTTAGGCACCTTAGAGAGGTTTTCACCCTTGGATATGTCATTTCTTTTTACCTTTTTTGGTTCTAACACCGCCACACAGTGGTTTTTGCCATCAGAACACCTATTTTTTTGATTTTCTCTTCTTTTTTCTTGTGACTAAGGTACTTAATGTCTGGCTTTGTCATGCTAGTAGCCGGTTCACTGGTGGAAGAGACTACAGGTTCAATGGCATTTAGGTAACAAGCTATCTCATAATCATTTTGGAATATTAAAATCTTAGGTTCTTGATAGCATTGGGACCAATCAATAAGGTCGGGATGGACAAGAGGCAAGTCAATGACTGGTTCAAGGTTATAAATGTGAATGATATTATCACTGGTGACCGAAGAGTCAGAGTCTATCAAGTAGCCTTCTAAGCTCCCCAAATCAAGATTCATCCTAACATGTGAAGAATCATCCACTAAGGAAACATGTGGATTCAAATTCTCTAATCCTACACATGACTCATTGGCTACCTCGGATTGAGAACTATAAGTGTGGATAACATTAATATCTCTATCAACTATAGAAGGCTCTGAAAAAGAGTCCCATTCATACTCACATGAACTTGTATCTAAACTATGACTAGGATGCTTACACCATGAGGGTTTGGGACATATTGATGTGGAAGATCCAGCGTCATCAAGAGTAGCACCTTCTCTTTCCATTAAATGAACAAGATTCTTTTGTTGACGCTCTCTCAAAGGATCTTGTATATCTGATTCATCTTGTTCTAAAGTTGCAACTGACTCATGAGTGACTAAAATATCTAAATCTCCCCAAAGGAGATTAGTGTAAGGGACCCAATCTTTACACATATCTTTTTTATTTGTCAAATTAGGTACATATTCTTGTTCATATTCACTATCCAACTCATCAAAGAGAGGGTTAGTGCGCTTGTTGTAATTATCAAATCCTAGGCCAACTGACTTCTTAGACTTGCGTCCAAAAAGAACATGATCAAGGGGTTCAACTCTAGTATCCAAATTGTGATTAAGAGGGCCATATTTGGGATAGCCCATATGTTTGACAAAAGTATACCCTCTTCCATAAGCTTTAGGAGAGGGAGATAAGTTCTCATTGTGCATGTATTTCTCTTCTCTATAGATCTAGTCTCTAACAAATGTCTCCTCTTTCTCATCTTGGATAGGCACTGATGATTCTACAAATGTGCCAAATAAAGTCATAGCTAAAGAGGAAGGTTTCTTTTCTTGTGAAGGCTTTCCATAAGATTGAGGTGAAATAGGTAATTTTGTGAGGGAGTTGAGTTGATACTTCCCATACTAAGGTCTACAGACTTAAGCTTGTCTTTGCATTCAGCTAAGGTAGCATCAAAACCTTCTGCTTCTCTATTGAGGGGAACATGAGCCCCTGCTGAATTGAATTAACAGATAAAGTGTTATCCCGAGGTATACAAATCTCTATTCCATTATAGGGGAACTTAACACACTGATGGTAGGTAGACAACACTACTTTAATATCATGAATCCCTGGTCTACCAAGTAAGATATTATATGCAAGGGGTCCAACATCAACCATTTGAAATAAAATATTGTTTTGAATAGGGCCAATCCTAACAGGAAGGATGAACAACCCCTTGGAACTTCTTTCTGCCTCATCATAGGCTTTGATAGTAATCCTTTTTCTAGTATCTATAACCTCTTTAGAATAACCCATTTCTTTCAAAAGACTAAAGGAACAAATATTAAGCCCAACACCCCCATCTATCAACACGCACCTAACACAGGTTCTGTGGACCATGACCTCAATATGGAGAGAAAGATTGTGTGGGTAGCTTAAGGCTTTATCATCATCTTCTAAAAATGTAAGGTAATGAGGGCTAGTAATGTGATTAACCATGTTCTGGAATTGATCGACATCTAAGTTGTTGGGGATGTTTTCCATGTGCAAAGCATCCTCAAGGATTTTTTTATGTCTTGGGGACAACTCTAAGAGCTCAAAGATCAAAATCTGAGCCGGGGTCCTCTATAACTGATCAACAAGGTTATAGCTTGACTTAGGATTAAGAGCTGGCTTTAAGGTGACAACCTTGGATGCCACTTTCTTAGGTTTACTTGATTGGCTTGAATTGGGTCCTCTAATGACAACAAGACCTTGACTTAGGGTAACAACATTAATGGCTTGAGACAAATTTCTAGATTTTGGACCTCTTAGCACCATAATGGGTTCTTCATCAAAAATAGGAGGAGATTCCTCATCTAGATCATAACCATATGGATCTCTACCACTCATCATATTAACATTTTCTTCGACAACTTCAAGCATATTGATAACATTCTACGCATCCGTATAGGTTTAATTGATCTCAGATTTTCCATTCTTAGCTTTAGAGGTTTCCCCCTTTTCATATTTGGGCAAAGGTTCCTTAAATGCCTTATGATCAGCATTGGTGTTCAATCCATCTACTGTAAGTTTTCCATTTTCAATGAGATCTTGAATGATATGCCGGAGTTTGTAGCAATGTTCAATGTCATGTCTAATACTATTATGAAATATGTAAAAGGCCTTCTCATTCCACCAATGTGGCTTAATTTCAGGTATACAAATATTCATAGGATCTTGAGGATGTACAAGATTGTTAGCGATAAGTTTCTTTAAAATATCCTCATATGACTCACCAAGTTTTGCAAATTGACGCCTTTCCTTCTTAGGCTTACCTTGGTAGCTTGGATTACTTTCTTGTTGATTGGATGTATTGAGCTTCATGGCTTGAACAACACTAGATAAGTGGAGCACAAGTTAATCTTTCGGTTGGGAGGAATCCACAACTCCATCATTAACCACTTGTTTGTTCCTATTCCATTGCGAGTTTCTTCCCTTATCCTTGTTAGGGTTGTTATTGTTTTGACCATTGTTGTTGTTATTTTTTCCATGTTTGGTGAAAATTCCTTGTTCTCTTAAAACATCTTCAATCCTACATGCGGTTTCAACCATGTTTTCAAATGAATTAAAAACCATTTTCTTAACCTCATACCACAGTTCAGGAACCAAATTACTAACAAGGATGTCAATCTTTTCATTATTAGGAATAGTTCTAGAATAGCAAGAGCACTTTTGCCTCCACCTTTGCAAGAAAGTAACAAAGGATTCCCCTTGGTTCTGCTTCAAGTTACATAAGTCAAACAAGGTGATAGATCTTGACAAACTGAGATTCTTAATGGGGGGAGTTATATTGGTGAACCATTCCATTGCTTGTCCCTTAACACTTCTTGGGAATAACCTCATGAGATAAGAGTCATCTTGATGGAACTAAAAAATAGTGGTATAAACTGGTGCACATGATCATGGGGATCTCCATTCCCATCATATTTGTTGT
This sequence comes from Thuja plicata, assembly GCA_018584345.1. Taxonomy (NCBI): domain Eukaryota; kingdom Viridiplantae; phylum Streptophyta; class Pinopsida; order Cupressales; family Cupressaceae; genus Thuja; species Thuja plicata. Next base: position 1,967,015 of record MU225923.1, read on the forward strand.
ATTGAGGAGTTTCAACCTTTCTAGGGAACTCTTTCATGTCAACACTCTTATCAAAAGGATTAGGACAAATCAAGTCCAGTGAGAAGGAATTCTTAGGTGCCAACATCTTTTCCATCGTTCTCTGCATTTCTCTGATCACCTCATCTTGGGATGGACCTTGCTTCTTAATCTTTTTATCCACATCAAAATTGTAAGGGACTCTATCACCCTTGTTGATTAGGCTCTCTAGGAACTTATCCTTGTTTTTCTCCAAATATTTCTCCACATATTGTTGAAAAAGAGGTTCTTGTTGCATTTTTATAAAGTCCTAGGAGGTATGAGAAAAGCTCAAGCTACTACCCCCATATTGTGAACCATAATGAGCATGTTGTGAAGGTGGCCTTGAGTTCCTAGGAGGGGTTTGTCTCCTATAATGATCATTTTTAGAAACCCTTCTCCCTCTAGGGCTAGGAGATCGTGATGGTGATCTTGAATGTATCCTACTTCGTGGAGTCCTAGGAGGAGTGGATGGAGGAGAACTGTTTCCACCACTAACATCATATTGTTGAATGGATCATTGAGTTGTCGATTCAGGAGCCTATCTTTCTCCTCTTGAAAGGCTTTCCTTTCCATTTCTACCAAAGTCCATCTCTCCAACTCTAGGAATCTAATTTTTTCTTCCTTATGAGTTTGTTCTTCTAGGAAGGATTTCTTTCCACACTCAATCCTCTTAATCCTTTCATTCATGTAACGTGAAGAGGTCTTGAGTGGTGAACTTGGTCTCGAATTTATAAACAAGTTGTTGGTATAAGCTGTATTGACATGAGTGTCATAAGGTTCATCTCCTTGGTTCTCATGTTGTGATAAATCATCATCATAAGCATGTCTTTTACCTTTCTCTCTCTCAGTCCTTTGGTATGCATCTCAATATATTGTTGAAATAAGGGGTGAGGCTGGTCTACTGTTATGAGAGGAACCTTTGAATGAAATGGCATCTCTACTCTTCACAAATATATCATCATAACATTTATCCATGGCTTCCCTTTTTCTCCGAGTCATTGTGTAACTCATATCCATAGAAGAGTGAGAAGATGCTAAGGGGATTTCCAACTCACTAAGATGACTCTTGGAATCAAACCACACTTCCAAAGTATTCCTAGGTGATTGATCAAACATGGGTTCTTTTTCCTTATGTCTTTGGCGAGTTTGAACTAGGGGTAATTGGTTAAAGACCACTTGAGGTTGTTTTCCTTGACTTACTTGATATCTTGTTATAACTGGCATGAAAGAAAAGGTATGACCTGATAAGATGACCCTAAGAAATGTTGGTACCAAACTAGGATAGTAAAGGCATTAACTTGTCCAAAAAGAGGTGATAAGATAGAAAATTGAAAGAGGCGTAAGTCAACACTACCACAGAGGTGCCCAATAAATGGGTGAATACCCTAACACATATGGATCAGGAGGATGATCTTACCCAAATTATATTGATTGAAATTGAATATATATGAAAGTGGTTGGACAAGAGACTACCAAAACTCTCCAAGTGTGTTATCAAAGAATCTTAAGGTTTATCTTTTCAACAAGGATAGTTTCTAGCTTACCAAGCTCCAAGCAAGGTCACTTGTGAAGTCAAAGATCACTAAACCAAGAGGTAAAAAATGCAATAATCCAAAGCATAAACAAGCTTCCAATAGTGGGGTAAGTAATCCAATCTGACTTGGATCAATCAGGGAAAACTAGAAATGACAGGACAAAAATCAAGCAAGCGGGCAGATGACAACAAATAGCTCACTGGAAGACAGTTTCTCATGACAAAAAGCTTTCTTGCATGAGGATTAGCATAGGACCACATGACAAAATGCACAAAGCCGCATGAAAAAATACCAAAGTGGTGTGACAGGATAACAATAAGTTGACAACAAGTTTGCAAAATATTGCACGAGGATCCTTAGAGAGCCGCACAAGGAAATAGTTTTCTCACGTGAGGGAAGGCAAAAAAACTTAGTATTCATTTGTTTTAGTTGACCAACTAGATGCATTAACAGATTTTATCATGAATTAGGCACGCATAACAACAATCAAGGAGTTCAAGCAATCAATGTCTTCAAATAATGAGTAAGGGTAAAAGCAACCTTGCACATGAACATAGATAGTGTCATAGTATTTCTACTCCATAAAGATTCTACTTGTGTATGTTCTCAAAATATTTTCCAATCACGCACATAGTCCTAGAAAAGAAAATTTGGTTGCACTATGGTTCTTAGTAATGGTTTGACTCTGTAAATTTTGCAATCTCAAGTGCGTGAAATCCAATCCTGGCGCATCGAGGTTTTGACACAGTTCGAGAATTTAATCAATTAGGAGTTGTTGAGGAGATCTGACAACCCACAAGAAAATACACCCATGGAGATTTCTTCCACAAGGAAATTTATATAGAAATTGTTTCTACCATGGAGAAAATGGCTATTATTGCTTGAGGTTCTATCCACATGGTTTACCCAATAAACGGAGTGTCCACTATGGTTAACCCTCTCTAACAAGGAAGACTCACAATATGAATCACATGGGGACTTAGTTCAGATTCAAGGGTTCCAAGTTTCTGATTCTCCCAAAAGGGAAAAGAGCATAATCCTCTAGCCTCTTCACCTCACCCAAACATAGCATAAAATATTAATTTACCCACTAATTTGAAATCACCTCACCCAAGGTAAATCAACAACAATGACCACCAATCTCAAGAGAGAAAGTACCAATCAAAGTTGAAGACTAAACCAAGTTTGAAGTAATGAAAAATCCTTCCCTACCTACAAGGGGATCTATCTTCAAGAAGAGCTTCACATGTAAGACAAGTGAGTGAATCCCAATCTCTTAAGATCACCACAAATAGTGTTCATAGGGCCTAATTACTATGTGAAACATATATGCAAGAAAGCAAATCTAGGTCCATTTTTAGAGCACCAATTGGAAATGTGATCTATGAAAGCAAGAAAAAACTCAAGATAAACACATAAGATGTTCATTATTATTTCCAAAATCCAAATTTTATAGAGATGCAACAAAATACCTCAAATCCAAAGCAACGCAAGCATTTTGTTGTTTATCCACACAAGTCCAAGCAATCCCCACGAACTCTCCAACAGGCAAGACAAGCAAACAAGCAAACAAAATATGCAATGTATATTCAACTTATGCAAACCCTAGGGTTAGATCTAAAAATCAATTGTTAGGAGCAATAATAACCAGCAACTAATCCAAATGATAACTCACATAATGCATTGAACCATGTGAAAAATAAGTGTAAGCTAATCATTAAATGCCCTTTTTTTAATTTTGATTTTTGACCTAGTCAACAAGATTTGATTTGTTTGCTATGATTTCGGCCCTAAAAACAGAAATGCAAAGAAGAGACCCCTATTAAAAAACAAATCTCTTTCCAAAAATGTAAATTTTTTAGCAATATCTTCTAATTTGTGCTCTAGGGAGCCATTTTCCCAAAATAGACTAGTTTTCATAAATTGACCAAATGAGCTATGATTTTGCATCCAAATTTAAAACACAAAGAATGGACCCCATGTAGAATTTAAAGACCTTTCCAAAAATGTAAAAATTTCTAAAAAAATGTTGATTTGCGCCAAAAATTAGGGTTTTATGAAAAATAAAGAAAAACTTATAAAAAATTCAAAATACCTTGAAAAATTATGAATTTTTTATTCAAGCGTCTTTGATATGTCACCAACCCGCAAATCAAGATTCAGACTGAAAAATCCAAGCCGTTTGAGAGATATGATCAAATATTTGAAAATATAGGGTTTTTTTGTCTCCAAGCAAATCTGCACAAGGAGGTTAGCTCCAAAAACAATAAAAACCAGCATGTAAAGGTGGGTTGCCCCACGGTGGGTGCCAAAAATGTGTGCTAAAAATGTGTCACACTTCTATGAATCATTCCATTCAAGGTTTCTCAACAATGAGGCCTCAAATATCGACTCATGGCTCCCTAGTCATGGAGTGCAAAGGTGTGTGATGAAGGTCCTCAGATTGAGCTAGTTGTGCCTATGCAAGTACACCATAAAATGAGAGATTCAATGCATGAAAATGAAATCTATTCTATATGATAACAATGCAATAAAGGAAATTAGTCTAAATGATAACAATGCAAGATTATTCTATGAAAGGAGATATGCAAGCTTAATCTATGGAAGAAAATATGAATTTAATCTAATATGAATCTAATCTACATGAATAGCCATGGATGCAAGAAGAAGAAGACAAGAAGAGAGAAGTTGCAATATCCAAGCTTGAGTGCTCAAATTCTCCTCCAAAATTGCTCTCCAAACCTGCAGCATAACAATACATAAAAATTCTATATGAGAATCAAGAGAGGTTTCCTTTTAAACAGAAATGGACGGTAGAGATTAAGAGGCAAAAATCAAAGGCTATGATTAAGAGGCAAAAAACCCACCACTTAGGAAGATGTGTAGAAAAAGGAACTTTTATTTAATTTATTTCCTTTTTCATCAAATAAAGTGCTTTAAGTG
>MU225923.1:1971581-1993797 GCA_018584345.1 Thuja plicata
TATTTAATTTATTTCCTTTTTCATCAAATAAAGTGCTTTAAGTGGGGATTTTTATTTATTTAATTAAAAGAGGGATTTTCTTTTAATTAAATAAGATTATTTAATTTAATTAAAAGGGATATTTTAATTAAATGAGATAAAATTATTTAATTAAGAGAGATTTTAATTAAATAAGATAAGATTATTTAATTAAAAAGGAATTTTAATTAAATAAGATTATTTTATTTAATAAAAAGGAATTGTTTTATTTTAATTAAATAAGATAATTGATGAAATGATCAAACCTTAGGAAATATTGAAATAATTGAATTAATTACGATTTGATCAAGGAAATTGATTTGAATTAAAATGTTGCAAAGCATTGATTCAGGAATATGATAAATTGATAAAATGATAAATGGGGCCCATAGTCTAGGCGACCATTTTAGGGTGTATACAATAGAGAACCTGGAAAAATGATTGCATAAATCCTGTGAATCATTTTAAGAACATATAGCGCAATTCTGCATTTGGAGGAGACATTCAAATTTTTTTTATTGTTTAGTTAGAAATATTGTCTATGTGTTTGGTTTCATTCCCGATAGATTTGAGAAGAAAAAAATTGAATTTTAATAGTCCAGGAGGGTCTTAGAGCCTCTGAGAAGCTCAAAAAGGTCAATATAAGTCTCAAGAATCACTTTTTACCCATTCACTTTCACTTTTATCTATAGTAAATCCTTGAGCTTTGCAGAGAAGATGGTGGTCCCTATGGAGAAACATCGATTCGAGCTAGCATGTCATCACCAGTGCCTGACCCATTACGCACAACCGGTGAGTACATTGAGACCTACCTTTTTACGATTTCTATTTTTCATTTTGTCACTTTTTGTCGTATTTAGGAGCCTTTCAATTTTGAGTTGGATCTGGTGTCACAGATCGCATCCAATCAATCCTGCGTCGCATCCAATTTTCTTGAAAAATTCCAGATCGCATCTAGTCAAAATAGGATCGCTTCATGTAGGGCATAATAGCATCATTTTTAGTGTTTTATGCCAAGTATTTGAATTGTGTTGAGTCCTACAAACATAGGGTCACATCCTGTATCCCATGTTGAATCCTATCAAAATAAGATGCTTCCTAGATTCTCTATTGTATCCTGTAAATTTTGAATCGCATCTGGTATGAAAGGTTGCACCCAGGAAAACTAGTTAGATTTTCAGTAGGAGTTAGTTTGTCCAATATTGACTATTTTCCCTCCTTGTGAAGGCAAAAAAGACTTAGCTGTTAGGTTTTCTACATAGTTGACTTAGCTAGGATACTAATGTAAACATGTAATTGTGTGCTTGACAGATTGATTTCAAGGTTGTGTCATTTTGAGGACCTTGTCAAGCATGATTCCTTGCATTATTATGCTCCTTGACTGCTGTGGAGATTTAGATGATTGGGTTTATTGGTTTGTCATCATTGATAGATTTACCCAATATTAGGGTAAATCAAGGGTTGTTTACTGCTCTTGCCAAGAGATGGCATTCTGAGAACAACACCTTCCATGTCCCAACTAGCGAGATGATAGTCACCCTAGAGGATGTGTGGCATATCCTACACATTCCTGTGATGGGATAGGAGGTTTCATTTGAGTCATGCTCCACTATTGCGGTTACATCTGCACAGAGATATTTTGTAGATCCATCCATAGTCCAAAGATATCTAACTTGGGACTATATGTGAAATCATTATGATCAGTCACTTGTATATCTTGCTGGATTGATGCAGTATTTCAATGCTAGACCGAGGAAATCATGGGTTCATGTGCGGTTAGGTAGAGAATTTAGAGTAGATGATCATCTCCACACATAAATTTGGCTAGGGGAGCTGCATACTAGCACATATGTATAGAGAGCTGCACGATATCGTGTATGAGTATTCTCATAGTATGATTGTTGGGATCCTAATATTACAGATCTGGGCCTCAGAGCACATCCTAGTGACATGACTGATTGTTGATAGGAAGAGAGCACCAAAGGATCCTTATGTATATATGTATTCAGGTTTCATCCAACAACCCCATCTGAGTAAGATGGAATACTAGCGATGAGTCTTTGATGATATCATAGTGGTCGAGTGGAGACCATACCTAGATTGTGAGGAGTGTACCTCAGATAGGCGATAGATGCCTTACTTCTTTTAGAGAAGGTACTTGATCAGTTGGACATGGTACATTGTAGAGAGATTCATTGTTACCCATGTCCTCAAAGAGTTTGGATAGATTTAGGGCATGTCTCAGGATTTGATTGCTTATGCTTGGATCCGTGATGAGGATCCCACTTATGTTATGAGACTCCACAACTTGAGATTAGTCATATGGTTGTAGTTGGTTGGGACTATCTTCTAGATGTTGTTGATGTTGGGCGCACTAATGTATACCTTGCACATCTTTTATAGTTTCCATTTCTGTGGTTTACAGAACCATATGAGGTAGCACCTTGCATTGAGGATGTTTTGGATTATGATCCCATAGATGATGGACCTATGAGATGTAGAGGTGGAGCCAGGAGAGACAGGATGGGTGGGGGTGGTAGGGATGAGAGAGGTGTTGGTGGTAGAGATGGCAGGAACCCTCCTGTGGACAGAGGTCAGAGACATGGCCATGATGATAGGGGTAATGATGGAGATGACAGGGGTGGTGGTGGTGTGGGTGCGAGTGGGGAGGGTAGATGGAATTGATTCATATTCGTGCCTCCATGCATGGATCCAGATCCTTTACTTACTAGGAAGTAGTAGTAGTAGCAGAGATCTTCAGGGCATAGGCTGAGTGGACAAAGTGGACCTCAATGACAAGATCCTCCTAGGGATACAGGAAAGGATGGAGACCCTTTATTATAGTGCCAGAGAGAGTGAGAGAAGCTTAGAGCTTGAATTACTACTTTGGAAACATTGCTGGCTGATAGAGATAGACATCTTGAGAGATTGATATCTAAGAGAGATCAACATGATGAATGACACAGAGTAGAGAGAGATGTAAAGACACACATGACCACTCATTAGGGTCAGAGAGCTACATATTATTTTTCCTTGTATTGTGCAGCAGTTCCATAGGCACAAAGATCACCCTTATATTCCATGATATCCCATCAGTCAGAGGGAGCTATGCCTCTACCAACTCCATATCCATGAGCCAATGCACCACCACTTCCTCCTCCAGATCAGGGAGAGGGTGGCAGTCAGACATTACTATTATGATTATATCTGAGATTTTTGTATATTGGTCCCGTTGTGATCATCCTTTGTACTACAAAAATTTGATACATGTGTATATGTTTTATCATGATCTTGGTGATACATGTTGTAGACATTTCCACATTTTTGATCTAATATTCACTGATATATCTGAGATAGCTTCTTTGGATTCTGATATGCTCATTGGTTCTCTATTGATAGATGATTAGATTGATGCACATTGTGATTATGTACTTGGTATTTATGATGATGTTAGAGTTGATTCATGTGATTACATCATTTATGCTCTTTGATTATTACTGATATATAGATGTGTTAGATTATTCTATATGGATATGTAGATGTATGTTTTTGAGATTTTCTTTATGCAAGTATATGTATGAAGGCACTTAGGATGTAAAAATGCAACACTTGAATGCTTTGTTTTTTGTATTTTCTCTTTCCCATTATGAATGCAAAATGAATGTAATGGATATGAAATGACATGAATATATCAGTAATATAGATTAAGTAGCCAAAATTGGATTTCTAAAGAACCAGGAAATCATTTTGAGCTCAAACCCTTATGCTGTTTAAGAATGAATCATGCAATATTAAATGCAACTAAATGCAAACTTCTAGGACTATAACTGATTTATGTACATTTGAGCATTTTATCATCATAGGGTGTTTGTGTAACAGACATCAACAATTAGTACAACTCTCACTAATGCCCAAAAAATATCATGAAAGTATGAATACTTTGTTTATTGGATGCAATGTCAAAAATAACCTAAGCATCAAGGCATAGAGGCCAGGATGACTTGTCAGTTATCTCCTTTTTATTTTAAGAATAATCTTCTATTCGTGTGTAATATAAGATATGCAACCTTCCATGAGCTTCAATATTCATATCCTTGGGTAGATAATATGTCGTACACCTTACTTAGAAGTTGATTAGAAATATTTAGAGCTTGAATTTCTGGTTTTGATTGTGTATATTTTTTAGCATCAACGTTTTGAATTACACTCCGTGATCCATCATCAGGATGTATTTTTTCATATCCTTACTGCTCTTTTCTCTTACATCCTGATGATGGATCATGGAGTGTGATCTGAAATGTTGATGCTCAAAATATACACAATCAAAATCAGAAATTCAAGCTCTAAATTCAATGGATTATGGAAATTTGATCGATTTAATTGATTAGAAATAGATAAAGAAATTGGTCCAACCTCACCGTAGTTTACACATAACAAGGATCGAGATATATGCGGCTATCCACTCATGTTGGAAGCTCTTACCATAAACATCCAAATTAGGTGAAATTTATACGATCATTGAAATAATCACCATACACAGAAAACCAAGAAAACATTATGACCCCTGTCCTTGCGACTCTTTGTCTTTTAAAAAATGTCATGGAGTAACTTGAAAGACATAACAAGCAACAATTGATAATCAGACAAAGAAAATTCATAATTGTTTACATGCCCCTAGTTTGAAACATCATTGGAACATAAAAAGAGTCATAATCAATCAAGATCAGCCTATATGTGCTTATGTGGTGTTGAGGAACATCATTAAATTCATTTTTTCAATCACAGTAGAGAAATAATCAATTGTAACTTGGAGTTAAGCAATGTATTTTTATGTCTAAGTAAGCGAGATAAACATAATCAACAATTGCAATCCAATGTAGTGTTAAGGAACATGGTTTGATTAAAGTGTTGAGAAATACCAGTATGATGTCTGTTATAGGTAGGTGGTGTTTAAGAAACACCTTTGTGTGTGATAGTGACATTTTAATTCAATTATTAAGAAATACTATTTGTAGTGGCAAAACTTCCTAGACAAGGACCTACGACAACCTAGCAACCAACAAACGCTGACTGAACATGCTAGTAGATATGATCCCAATGCAGAATGACTATCCCTAAGATGCAAATGCAGACAAATCCTAGGCAAGGATAAGACATTTGTGAGGAATTTAGAGTCATTCGATAGCAAAGCTGTGATCATGAAGGATTAGTGTCAACAATGCATTGATAGATGGAGCACAAAGTACAAGTGACGCCTCTTTGCCAGGTTTTCACCACTCGATAAAGATTTTAGTTTTTGCCACCAAGATGCCTGTTTGCTAGGTTTTCACCAAGGAACCTTTCAAATTTTCAATTTTTTTTGTACTTTTTCTCTTTTTCTTTTTTTTTGTTAGTATCAAGGCATCTGTTTGCCAGATTTTCACCAAGAATACCTTTTTTTAGGACTTTTCCACTATTTTTTATTTATCCTCTTTTCCACTATTTTTGGCTTTCTTCAGGATCAATTTTTGTTTTTTTAGTATTTTCTGAGAATCAATTTCAATTTGCAAGCCCTTTGGCTAGATGTTAAGCGTAGAACCACTTCAAGTGGAGAGTATTAATAGGATTAGGAAGGACATCTCCTTCAGGTGTAGCTAACTGATAAGCTCCTGTCCCAAAATTTTTTGTAATGAAAAAAGGCCCCATCCAGTTGGGTTCAAACTTGCCTAATTTTTCTCCGTTTGGCTGATTTTTAGGATTCTCTCTTAGAACGAGATCCCCCACTTGAAATTTTCATGGCTTTTCTTTCTTGTTGTACCATTTTAACATTCTTTTCTTTTACACCTTGAGATGATTGAATTCTTTTTGTCTATGCTCATCTAATAGTTCTAGTGCATAAACCCTATCAATGCAGTATTGTTCATCTATAACAAGTCCTTGGAGAGATACTCACAAAGAAGGAATTTCTACTTCAATTGGTAGCACCGCTTTTGCACCATAGAATAGGGAAAATGGTGTGGCTCATGTTGGTGTTTAGATACTTTTTCTATAGGCCCATAGTGCCAGATTTAATTGCAAATGCCAGTCTTTGCTAGACTTACTCACAGTTCTATGTAGGATTTTTAAAATGTACTTGTTTGAAACCTCAACTTGTTCATTACCTTGAGGATAATATATTGAAGCAAAATGATGAGTGATGTGAAACTGTGTACAAAGGTCCTTGATATCATGGTTTTTAAACTAGAATCCATTGTCTATTACAATAGAAGAGGGTATCCCATACCTACAAATGATGTAGTTCAAGATGAACATAGCAACCTGTTTGCCAGTGGTTTTGATCAGCAGCACTGCCTTGACCCATTTAGTGAAATACTCAGTGTCCATGATGATGTATTTGTGTCCACTTGAAGAATTATGATAAATTTGTCCAACAAGATTAAAGGCCCATTGCTGAAATGACCAATATGTTATAAAAGGTATGAGTTCTCTGGTTGTAGCATGGATAAGGTTTCCATGTGTTTGACATTTGTGACATGTTTTAGCAAAGTGCACATATTTCTCCATCGCAGGCCAATAGTATCCAATCTTAAAAGTTTCTTAGCCAATGAAAATCCATTCGAATGTGATCCACATAAACCTTCATGGACCTCTATCAATGCGTGGTTAGACTCTTCTTCCTCTAAACACCTAAGAAGCATTCTGTCAAGACCTGTCTATATAAGTTCATAGTAATGAGGACATAACATGATGTTGTCCTAATTAAAGCTTGTTTTTCATTCCTAGATAGGTCATTAGGTAAGGTTTGATCTACAATATAGGAAGTTATTTTGACATATCGGGATTGGTCTTGGGCATTTAAGGCACAAATAATTTGGATTCAGGGGTATCAAAGGCTAGAAAGGACAACTCTTCCACCAAGAAGTCATAGAAAAATTGGTGTTCCTCCAATTGTAACATGGGTTCTAGCGTTTCCATAACATCTACAACTTTATTATCTATTCTTGAGATTTGTTGGAATGTGATGAAAATAAAGTACTTTTTCAAATATTCCACCATCTGTTTGTAAGGCATCAGTTTCTCATATTTTGTTTTATAGTCACCATTCACTTGGTTGATAATGAGCTGAGAGTCACTATACACATGTAACTCTATAATTTTCCATTCCATAGCTAGCTTGAGCCCATTTATCAAAGATTCATATTCTGAGATGTTATTAGTGCATGAAAACATTAGTTTATACACCTTAGGTATCTTGTATCCTTGAGGAGTGATAAATAGTACCCCTACCCCAGATCCTTGTTGTTTTAAAGAGCCATCAAAATACATCTTCCAAGGATAATCTATTAAGTGCATGATTGTCTCATCTAGGAATTCTATAATCAAAGGCATATCATCTTGCAATGGTGAATCAACTAGCTGATCTACTAGCAATTGTCCTTTGATAGCCCTTCTATCTACATGCTCAATATCAAATTCATTTAGTATCAAGACCCATTTTTCTAGTCTTCCTGTCAATGATGTTTTACTCAAGAGGTATTTGAGAGGGTATATTTTTGCTATATGTTTCACTATATGTGAGAGCATGTAGTGTCTCAACTTCTGGGATGCAAAAAAAACTGCCAAAAAAGATTTTTCAATGATACTATAATTGATCTTATAAGACACCAAGGTCCTTCTAATATAATAGATCACCCTTTCCTTTTTGTTTTCATCCTCTTGGGCTAGCAATACTCCAAGTGATGTAGTCGTAGATGAGATATAGAGTAGCAATGGTTTTCCATGAATAGGCGCCATGAGAATAGGAGGAGTAGCCAAATAGTCCTTTACTTCTTTCAAAGTATTTTCACAATGCTCATCCCATTTTAAAGTTACTCTTTTATGTAGAAATTCTGTGAAAGTTTGCACTCTATCTGCCAATTGAGACATAAATCTTCTTATGGACTGAAGTATTCCTTGAAGCATCCTCATTTGACTGATATTGCAAGGTGACATTTCTATTATCACTTTTACCTTTCAGGGTCCACCTCAATTCCTTTAGCTGATACAATAAACCCTAAGAGCTTCCCTGATTGGACTTTAAATGCACATTTCTTTGGATTGAGTCTTAGTTGAAATTGCTCCATTTGATCTAGTATCTTCCTCAAGTCTTCAATGTGAATCATTCTTATCTTTGACTTGGATAGTGTATCATTCACATAGTCCTCCATGTTCTTATGTATCATATCATGGAAGATTGTCATCATAGCCCATTGATATGTAGCTCCATCATTCTTTAGTCCAAATAGCATGATGTTCTAGCAAAATGTTCCCTATGCGCATGTAAATGCTATCTTTTCCTGGTCTTCGGGAGCAATCTTTATTTGGTTGTAACCTAAGAATCCATCCATGAGAGAATACATCTGATATCCTGCTGTGAGATCTATAATTATATCAATATTTGGTACTAGAAAATTGTCTTTAGAACAATCTTTATTTAAGTCCCTAAAGTCTATGCAAATCCTGATAGATTTATCTATTTTAGAAACTGGTACCACATTAGAAATCCATCCTACATAAGAGATGACCCTTATGAATCTAGATTTTAAGATTTTTTCCAGCTCTGCTTTCACCAATAATGCCACATGTGGGTGCATCTTTCTTAGTTTTTGTTTGATGAGTTTAATTCTAGGATCTTTAGATAAGTGATGCATTATTAACTCAGGATCTACTCTAGGCATATCAGTATAAGACCACACAAATTTGATCTTCTTCTCTTTGAGGAACTCAGTAAAGTGTGTCTTTTCTTCTTCTGATAATGATTATACTAGGTGAACAAATTGAGGAGCTTATACTGTCCCCAAATTAGCTGGTTGTGTTGCCTCTATCAGTACTAAAGATCTTTCTTGAAAGTGCTCAGGGAGGATATCAAGAATCTCATCTTTTAGTTCCTTTGGGAGGTTTTCACCATCAAATACGTCTTTTGTTTTTTACTATTTTAGAATATGATATTCCCACAATGTGGTTTTCACCATCACTTCTTTTCTTCTTTTTAATTTTTCAATTTATGACATACAAACTTGATATCCTCCTCTGTCAGATTCATGCTCCTTGCATTGGTGGAAGAGGGATAGGGTTCACAAGCATTTATATAACAAGCCAAAATATAGTCATTGGGAAAGTTCATGAAAGGAGTGGGGTCTAAATTGGTCTAATCAATAATCTTAGGGTTTACCAAGGATAATGATTCAGAGGTTTGTAAGGACAACATCACGTCAACGTCAAAACTATTAACTGACAAGACATGTTCCATTAAGTTGGTTTCTATAGTATTTAGATCATGGAGAGTTGAATCATCATTATTAGAGTCATTGTTAGTGTTATGCAGACCTAACTCTAGAGAATCATCAGTTGAGCTTTCTCTTTATCCTCTTATCATATTGAAACTCATATCTTGTATCCTTTGAAGTTCTTCTAGTCCTAGTAAGACGCCAGTGTCTTCATCAACAATCCTAGGCATCACCATCTCATCCAATTCTATGACAATAGTGTTGTGGGAAGTGTTAGAAATTTACCCTCTTTCCAATAGAGGTACAAATTTATGGATGAAATCTACCTCAATGTACATGGTAGCATCAAACATGTGATCCCATTCATAATCATGCGAGTCTATGATATCGTCATTAGATTGGTTTAAAAACTCAGCAATAGTTATCTAATGTACCCTATTAACCACTTGTGGATCAAAGTGTTGTAGATCTAGGACATGTTAAATTGTCACCAATTTCCCCCAGTTAGGATGCACATCTTTTTGTTGTCTTACAGGAGTGGGTTCTGCAAATGTGTTTAAACTACTTGCTTCCTCTTTCCTATTGATATCTTCTTCTTGTTTTTGAGGAATTTGTACATGAGATTATTCTGTTTGTTGGAATTCTAGAGAGTTTTCTTCTTCTTCCTCCTCCTCTATCTCTTGGACATTAGTTTGTGACAAAAAAGGAACATGATGCTCTATTTGTTCTCTGAAAGTAGGTACATATCATTCTCCTTGGTATTCTGGGTCCTTAGTACCAATGTGTAGTAATCTTTCATATGTCCAAGGTACAAGTTCTATCTCTTCCTCTTCTTCATCACTTCCTTTACCAAATATTGGACCACCTCTTGAGGTGGTGTGTTCTGAATTGTCAATGAAACCCAATCCTGTTTTGTCTTTGGTGTCTCTAAATTTTATGTGTATAGGCTCAATGAGTCATTTTCCTTTATCTCCTAAAGGTCCCTTCCCTTTGTATCCCATTTTTTTGAGAACATCATAACCTTTTCCATGCTTTTCAGGAGATATATCAACATGTTTTACTTCATTTCCTCTCTTTTCCCCTTTATAGATCCAAGCCAAGACTCCTTTATCTTCTTTTTCATCCTCTTTAGAAGTAGAGGCTCTAACCATACCAGCTGGCTTATGAATGTCTTTTCCTTTTGATGTAGGAGGTGTGAAAGATGAGGATGGTTTCCCATAAGATCTTGGAGACACAAGAATGTTAGTCAATGATGGTGTCATGTCTAGTTTTTATTCCCCCATGTTAGTTTCTTCAATTTTTAGTGTCTTTCCAAAGCTTCTCATCACCATGTCTATAGAGGTTTCAGCTGGGAACTCTTTTGGGACTTCCTTATAAGGAGGAACTATACTGTCTACTTTAACATTGTTGCAAGTGTAGCTTGAATCTACAAGAATTGTGACTTCCACCCCATTGTATGGGAATTTGGTGCATTGGTGGTAAGTTGATGGCACTACTTGCATTTCATGTATCCAAGGTCTTCCTAGTAATATGTTATAGGCTAATGGTAGATCAATAACTTGACAGATCATATTGATTTCAATTGGTCCTATTCTTATTAGTAAAACAATTAGACCTTTGGATGATCTTTCCTTTTTATGATAAGCCTCGATGATTATCTTACTTCTTAAATCAATTGTTTGTTCTGAAAGACCCAATTTCTTGATCAGATTGAGAGCACATATATTCAACCCCATGCCTCCATCTGCAATACATGTTTTACATGATGTTTATAGATCAGGAATTAAATGTTAAGGGGTTGATTATGGGGATGAGTCAAATATTTCTCATCTTCCTCCAAAAAGGAGAGGTAACAAGGAGATGATATGTGATTGACCATTGCCTAAAATTTGTCCACATCTATGTCTTTTGGAACATTTGCAGAATGTAGGGATTGTTTAAGAAATTCCCTATGCACTGAAGAGATCTTTAATAACTCAAATGTAGAGATTTGAGTAGAGGTCCCTTGCAATTGGTCTACCAAGTTATAGTTAGCAGATGGTACATGAACTATTTTTCTTAACATTTCTGGTTTAGGAATTGTGACAACAGGTGTTTTAGATGGTGTTGCTTGTTTGGATGAGGAATTAACCCCTTTAATTGTGATTTTTTGTTGTCTTCGAGTTACCGTATTCAAATGTGTTGACTATTCCTTGACACCTTTGATAGTGATCACATTGATTGATTTTCTTTTTATGTCCAACATATTAATCACATTATCATTATGAGAGTAGGTGTAATTGACTTCATTTCCCTTTCCTTTAGAGGCTTCTCCTTTTTCATAGTTGGGAAATGGTTTATTATAGGCCATGTGATCCTCATTAGATGTATGTCCTTCCAATTTGATCTTTCCTCCCTCAATGAGATCTTGTATAACATGTTTGAGATTAACACAGTCATTAGTCTTGTGTTCTTTATTCTTATGGAAGTCACAATAAGCATTATCATTCCACCACCTTGATTTTACTTCTGGTTCCCATGGTTTTGACTCCGGTATAGTGCTATTTTTTTTTATCCAAGAGAGTCTTTAAAAATGTCTCAAGAGGTTCTCCTAATGGAGTAAATGTTCTTTGTGGTTTAGACATCCATGGTTTACTCTTGTTGGTATCAGTTTTTTCTCTTGGTATTGTGGTTGTTACCTTAGCTTCTTTGCTTGATTGTAGGCTATTTATGAGATTAAACAAAGCTTGTTTAGAATTTGTATTCGAGGCTTCCACCACTCCATCAATAACAACATTCTTGTTCTTATTCCATCATTTAGGTTTTTTGTTATAGTTGTTAGAATTATTGTCACTTTGGAGTGTGATCTCTCCTTTCTTGACCATAACGTATTCAACACGAATGTCATTCTTGATCATTCTATAAAAACTAGGAGAATCTTTCATTTGTAGAGCATAGTTCATTCAGGTACCAGGTTATTGACAAAGATTTCTATCTTTTTAGCTTCAGGTATTTCTCTTGAGTGCCTTACAAAGATTCTCTACTACCATTGCAAAAAGTGTGTGAAGGATTCACCCGTTCATTGTTTTGTGTTGAAAACATCCATCATGGTAATGTTCTGTTGTATGTTGTAGGAGTAATGTTGGAAAAATATTTGAATTAACTCCTCAAACATTTTCACACTTGGTGTGAGTTTGGAGAACCATTCCATAGCATTTCCACCTAGACTTCCCAGAAATAGCCTCATTAAGTATGTTTATTCGTGCATGTATTCTATGCTTAGGGAAAAAAATTCTCTAACATGGTCACATGGATCTATTTCTCCCATGTATTTTTTTGTATTTGGGTTGTTCCATGTTAGGTGGAAATGAAACCATGTTTATGCTCTTGTCAAAAGGAAACATACATATGCTCTCCAAGGAGTATTTCTTTGTTGGTTTGGACTTCTCTTGCTTGAGTGTTGCAAGTTCCATTTGCATTTGGTATAGTTTCTTGGAGAGTATGGAAATAGGTGTTTGTACTTCTTGTTCTTTCAATCTCTCAACATCATAACCTTTAGGAAGTTTTAATCCAAGAGAAGCTAAGTGAAGGAAGTATTTTTCTTTGTCTTCTCTAATGATTTTTTCCAAGGTTCTTTGAAACTTCCTACTTTTTTAAGTTTGTGATATTATTCCTCTGATACATCTTCATCATTGTCTAAATAAAAAAAAGGACAACCATGATTTCATTCTTATTGACCTTCCCTTTCATCTTGTTCGTTATTATATTCTTCAAAGGAAACACTCCATTCGTGATGAGGTGCATCCATTTTGGGTGAGTCTTGATCAAAGAGGGGGTTTTGAGATGTCTCTCCTTGTTGAAATTTGAGTAATCTTGGAGGCCTCTCTGAATTGTCAGCATGGTATTGCTTATGTCTTGTGTTAACCATGAAAGATGGGTCCCAACTTTGTCAAAAGTGTTCCAATTGTGTCAGGAGGATTTCTGAATTGTCCAAATAGGTGTGTCCAAGTTGTGAAAAGTATGTGTGATTGTTTGAAGTGAATTATTCCAGTGTCAAAGGGTTAGAATACCTTGATAGTGAGCTAGGAGCCAAAAATATTTGTTTGGCAAAGTGACAACATGGTTTGGGTCAATTACGACAATCCTAAATGACATGCAAGGTATACTTCCAAATAGACTAAGAAATAAATGATAGGCAGACCAACAAGAACAATAGGACCAGATTGAAGAGAAAAAAGGTATCCAAAATCAGAGCTTTTGAGTGTGACATGTGTGCAAATGCCCTCTGTCCTAGATGCAACTAACCAAATGCGAGCCTAGATTTGTAGTATGAAAGCTTGTACTTCTTGAATGCAAGCTTGTTTACCAGATGCGAGCCAGGATTAAAAAAAAATGAGCTTTTTTCCCACATGCAAGATTGTTTCCTAAATGTGAGCCAAGACTGACCAAATGCGACTCTCTGATGATTCTTTCTAGTTTTTGTCACTTTGTCTCAAAGTACATGAAAATTTTTCTGACTCTAGAGTCTGTTTGAGGATTTCTAGAGTGTTTATGAACAACATAAATGTCTATGATTGACAAAATGTTGTTTGTTTGAGGGTGTTTATCTTTTCATTGCAATTTTGATACATCAAGCAAGTTTTTTAAGGGAACAAACACACACCTAATCCCTAAATTCTAGGCATAGAATGAAAATATTTTCTCATAGAATCAGGTACACACTCACATGATAATCAGAATACGACCACCACCAAGCATGCAATGGCTCTAGTCATCATGCTGTATTATCTGACTCCAAGCATAAGAGAGGGCACAAAATGAAAAGTATCTTGGGGAAATTACTATTTGCCTTGCACAAATATTATCACCTTTCAGAGATAAACTAGGTTGTTTCAACTAAAAAATGTTGTTTATGATTGGGCATCCATTTGGAACCATCCCCCATAGAATTTCACAAGGTAAAACTAAGGTGTATAACCCTATGAGTACTTAAATGTTTGTAGTCTCACAAGCAAGATTCAAGCAGCTCCGCTCCACACACATCTAAGCATGTCCAAGGAATGATAGTTGAAATTCCAAGGAAAAACCAATTACGTCTTCCGAGGCTTGGGCCTTTAAGGAATCATTTTTATTATAGTGAGATGGATGGGTTGACGTTCACCTGTCCTCACTTGAGTCATTCATGGGAGATTTTTTCCTCAACTGGCAGGCCCTCTAATGTTTTAAAAGAAATAAAGAGGATTCACTACTTAGAAGTATAAATATCTAGTTCTTCATAAATAAGAAGAGCATACTCTCCTATCCATGCCATTTTCTCCTATGGGACACATCTATTATTAATAACTGAGAGGGGGGGGTGGTGAATCAGTGGCCTAAAAAATATTCCAATAATCAACCCAAAAACTTAGTGCCACAATATTAAGCCTCTAGTTATCTTTAGTCCTATAAGATGAATGCCTCCTAATACTTTTATCAAATTACTACTACTCAGAATTCTTTGTAAAACCTTCTACTTTATGTTTACCGAATAAAAATCTATTAATTTACTTAAAGACAACAAATTATGTAGAGTATACCGATCAATCTAGTTAAGCTATGTGTAATGCAAAACACTAAAGTAATGACTCATAAACACATTGACACATGGATTTTTAACATGGAAACCCTGTTAAGGGAAAAACCACTTGGGACCAGTAACCCAAAATTTTCACTCTTCTGAAGTGAGCTCAGTGAAGAGCCAACCATGTTAAAGGTTACAAACACACTGTTAAGTGTGACCTTGTTAGAGGATTTTAAAAGTTTAGTCTACCACTTGATATCGGGCATCTCTATGATACCTTCCTTGATCAAACACTCACTTGGCCTGTTAATAGTTATCTAGAATCTTATGCTATCTTCATGATCAAAATTTTTGATACTCCTTGGGATGTATCTCAATATAGAAAGGATCTTTAAATCCTGCTCGATTAAGAGACTTTTTGAATCAATGATTAAAATGAAACAGTATGATCTATTCACATATACAACCTATACTTACAGATTTTCAGATCTATTGTAATATCATAAAAATATTCTGATCAATATATCTCAGTTTATACCTTTTCTCCACTTTGATTCTTCTTGATGATGTTGTTCTCTATTTCTCAGTGTCTGTAGAAAACTCTAGCTCTTTCCTCAGCTTGTTGATCAGGACTGTATGAAGTTTCTCTTCATCATCTTTTCTTCAGCATCCTCTTTTCATTCATTCACCCACAACACCAATTCATAATGAATTGGATTGTTTCTTTATAGACATGATATCACTATTATTAGGTTCTTGATTTTCTTGATCTTGACGTGATCCAAAAATTTTTCCATTTAGATTTAAAGCAAAACTCTTGTTTTATCTCGTTGAGATCTTTTTGCCAACTGGAAAAAACAACTTTAAATCAATTACTTATCTCTAGATTTATCTTGTCGATGAAAACAAAGATAACTACTAGTTAAGTCTATATTTAGCTCTGCTAGCAAGATATTTTTTCATTTCTGAACTCAAGTTAATTTTGGTGTTTAACTCTTTGATAGCTTCGGTCAACACTCCAGTTCTCCTCAGGCTTCTCCGTCAGTTTACACTCTATTTTTGGGCGTCGGTTATGCTATTGAGTCTTCTCATCGGTAATGATCATCAATGTTCTTTCTTGGGAATCACTATGACTTGAATTTTGGTGATATCTGTCTGTCAGTGTCCACTGACCATTGATGTTTGAAGTCACAATGTGAATGCTTGTCTTTTATACATTATTGAAAGCATAATATTTTTCTCTTTGATTCTCTAAAGTCTTTGACACTTTGATTATAACCTATTAGATTATATCAAGTTGACATCAATTACAATATAATACTTTAACTAATTTAATGTCTTGTATTACCCTTCTTCATTTTAGTGATCTACTTAACATCTTCAAATAATCAATCAGTTACATGTCATCAATCTCTCCCTTTGGCATTGATGGCAACATACTACATTATCATACTATACTATCACTGATACAATATGAAATATATAGTTTCATCAAGATTTCCTAATGTAACTATTACAAATTTGTAGCTCTCGGTAAGCTCAAAAAATAGCTTGGATTTGATTCATGCAAAATGATTGTCTTCAATCTTCAATCCCTTCTCTAGATAGATGTATCATCTGATATCTTTGTTTTGATATGTGCTCTGCCTTGACTGTTCCATTTTTTTTATAATCTCTTTTTCCTTTGACAACATCCTTTCTCTTTTTCTGAACTCTCTCCCTTTGTTACTTCTCTCCCTTAGATGGATATTTCATATGTAATCAATTTCTCTTCCTTACAATATTGATTAACTCTTCCTTTATGATTTTATGGAACTTCACCTTATGGATAATGCTATAATCTCTCCTTTTATCATATCTCTCTCTTTATGATAATAGAATCATCTCTCCCTTTGTATGATAATGAGATCATCTCTCCCTTAGAAAACACTACCCAAAAAAAATATTTCTCCTTGTTTTATCATCTATATCAGTTCCATCCCTTTGCATAATATATTCCTTGAATTTCCCTATCCATTAGCAATACAATTTCTCTAGTTTTTGGTGTAGATATGTAATTTTCTATGTGCATATATATCTGTTGCTGTTCATCTCAATGTTTGCATCAACTTGACTAATTATCATATTTGGTATAGGCTGATGCAACCTCCTAGTCAGATTACTGACCGATAGACAAGGGTTGGCTCCCTAGTCTCTATCTCAAGTACTCAAATGTATTCTTTGGTAATGGCTTGGTGAATATATCAGCTAACTGTACCTTTGATTGAACATATTCTAGTGTCACTTCATTTTCTTGTACCTATTCTCTTAGATAGTGATTCTTGATAGCAATATTCTTAGTCTTAGCATGCATGACTCAATTCTTAGAAATGTTAATTGCACTGGTATTATCACAATAGATAATTACTGGTTCAATGATCTTCATATTCATACCTTCCAGCAATTGTTTGACCCATTCATCTAGGAAAAAATTAGGATATCCTTCAGTTTGTGTGTTATAAGATGAAGTCTCATTGATTTCATCTGGATCCATGATCACACAACTTGCATTCATGGGGCTACGTTTATAAGGCTCTATATGGTCTTTGGCCCATAAATCTAACTTTATGGTCATCTTAGCACCATATCTAGTTCTGAAATATAGGTGAGACCAATCTAATGAGAAATATCCATCTATCTTGGCTGTGAAGTCTCTTGATAAATATAGAGCAAAGTAAGGTGGTAGATCTATCAAAAAAATATCTTGATAAATGGAGAAGTTTGGACATGTGTGCAAGGTTAAACTCACATTTTTAACAAATCCTACTATTTTAACTGAAGAACCATCAAGTTGAACAACTCCTTTCTCAAGAGGTTCATATTTTAAATCCAACATATCAACTATGCTCTTTGGCATGACAGTGCTGGTTGCACCACTGTCTACCATGCAATTATGCACCAATTTGTTCCCAATAATTAAAGAGACATAGAAGGGAGGAGGCTTAAAATTTTTAGATTTCTTACCTTCCTTTTCTGTCATCTTCTGCATATTTTTTGGCTTTCTTTCAACTGGTATTGCTAATTGATTTAAATCTGCAGCCTTTTTACTTGCTTGTACTTCTGATTGCTACACCTTACCAATCTTATTTTCTTATTTAATCACTTCATCATGTAATTTCAAAGGCTCTAAATTGGCCATGACTACTCTCGGAGGATGATTTACATCTTGATGTGGAATTGCTGTTCCTTTTGATAGCTCCTCTTTTAACAAATCAGTTTGCCCTGGAATAGCTAATGAATCCCACATAGAAATTGAAACACTCATCTTTTTCATATTATCAACAATGTTATAAGGAACAAAAAACTATACTTTATGAGGAGACTTACTAATACTCTGATCTGGCTATTTCTGATACTGTGTTTTTTTGTTGGCATGAGTAGAGGCCCCTTTTAGGATTGAAACTGGTGGAATGGCTAATGATTGATTTGTATCAACAATCCTAGGAGCCGACTGCTATGATTCTAGAGCTCTCTTCTTGGCTCTTGTGTTTGTTGATATGGATGAATCATCATTCACTCCATAGAACTCTTCCTCTTTCCAATTGAGGAATGCAGTGTCAGGAGCAGTTGTATCATAGTGTTGTTGAGCCTCTTCAGTGGATATAGTAGGTTGTGAATCCATTATACTTTGAACCATTAAGGCTTGATTGAGCACTCCATTAGTACACTTAGATTGATTGTGTTGTTCATTACAGGGATAACACCATTCATAATCTACAGCAAGGTTATTTTGGCTAGGAACAATATCCCTAACAACATTAAGAGGTGCTGGATTGTAAGGCATATAAGCCCTTTGATTCTAGTTTTGCCTATTGGTATTACTATTTCCCTGATACTACTGCTTGTGGCCTTGATAACTGGGTTGATTAGGCTGTTGAGATGAAGAACTAGCAAATTGACCTTGAGTATGGGCTATTGGATGGCTTTGCTATTTTTTCAGGTTTACTAGTTCATTCCCAAAAGTTTGTAGTAAGCTCTCAATCTTTTGTTGACTATTTTTTATGCTTTTCAATTCATTGGGAGGGACAATAGGCATAATTTCCTCACTTTTATATGATGGTAATGAGGCTAGAGGTGGGACAACTAGTGGCATGTTGGATTGGATGTTAGGAAAATAAGGCATGGGTGGCCTAGGAGCTATCTTTCCTTCCTGAATAAGACCATTTTCTGCCCTTATTGCAATCTCAAAAGCTTGAGGTAAAGAATTCCCACCCATGGACTAGATCATTACTGATATATCACTATTCAAGCTTTTGAGAAAGTACAAAAATGCATACTCGGCAGAGGGTCTTACCGTGGTAGTGATCCTATTCCATGTGTTCTGAAATATGAGATTAAAATCACTTAATTCCTCTTGTGGAGCCCTTTTAATGGTAGTTAGTTTCTCTACCAGAGACAGGTTGTCAGATTTATCCTCAAAAAACTTGGAAAGCCTTTCCCCAAAAACATCCCATGTAGAAATATAATTTACTGGAAGATTTCTAAACCAGTTAAGAGCTTTACCTTTAAGTGATGCAGCCAACAGATTCATAGCCACATCTTCCTCTATGACATGATGGACATTACACAGAGATGTAATATCCCTGGTGTGTTCAATAGATGTCACTTGACCTTCTCCAGTGAATGATGGCAAACCTTTCAAGGAAGCCAAAGGCATATTGTTGTGATTTGCAATCTAGAGAGGACTACCTTGATCAAAAGAGACAAATGGAAGATTTCTTACCATTCCTGTAGCTGGTGGTACTTGTTGCTGAACAACAGTTACAATAGAAGCTTGAGTATGTTGTACTGCCTTCCTTTGGTAAGTCTTCAAATTCGGGGGATTTGCTACAGTAACACTTGTAGAAACTCCAAAAATAGAGTTATCTATAAAAAAATTCTCAACACTTGGAAATTCTGATTCGTAATGAGTAGGAAAACTTAGATCTTCTGGAAGATTGATTTCTTCAATAATAACCTCAAGTTCCTCTAAATTTACATCTTGATCTTCAAAAATGAGGTTATCAAATGAAGATAAATTTGAATTCAATAGAGTACCTCTTGGATTTTGTCATGTTCTTCCACCTCTGGATGATCTTCCTTCCCTTCTGCTTGACTGTAACTCCTGATACACAAATCCTTCCTTGTTTGATCTTGTTGGAGTTCTGCTCATTAAAATTGACACTCAGAGCTGAAACTAAAATTTAAAACAACCAGAGAACTAACTGTTCAGAACTGAGAAGCAGTTCATGGTCCCACCGGGCATGCCAAAAATTGTTCAGGATTAGAATTTTCACCCTAACTCAGGCATTAAGGCTTCATGAAAATTCTACCTGACAATGGAGACTTCCTCTAGCTATGGGTGAACTATGGATGAGGAAGAGTCTTCGGATTCTAGGACGATTCCTATCAAATATGGAATATCACCACCTGATTGCTAACTTAATTGGGAAAAGGGAAGAAGGAAACTTCTAAAAACAAAAATTGGATAGGGGTGATACACCAAAGATCAATTCAGACTTTTTATGAAAAGATAAAATAGTAATTCTAACTCATATACCAAAGGCTTTAATCTTTCAGATCTCTAATCAACATATAGGCTAAATTGATTTCAATATTAGGGTTTAAACCACAAATATTTTAAATGGTCAGCAAACATACATTTTCCACACAAGGTTTTAAATAATTGATCACCTTAAGAAGGAATGCAGATGCACTCTCTTCTCTTGGATAACAATGAAAATACACTTGCAAAGAAAGATGAAAATAGGATCATAGAATAAAAACTCCAAACGTATGAACTAATGAAAACATCTATTTTATTCTGCATCAAAATTTGACAAAAATGTGGTTACAAACATGAATCCAAGGCACTAAAGAACAATAAGCTCACTTTGCCTTTCTTTCAAAAATCTGCAACTCCAACGGATACAAAATGCATAAAGAAGCTATAGGAATCAGAAATTCACTAAAATCTCTCCCTTCATGATCTTGACCTTCTTCTATGAAGCAAAATCCTCTACTATATAGCCAACATGGCTTATTTTCAAAAATATTTCCCCCAAAAATCCCTCCACAAGATTAGATCTCCTAAACTATAGGGCCAAATTAGCACCCTAAAACATAACCTTAAGTTTTAGGCCATCTAAAGTTGATAAATGAAAATATATCTATTACATATCTTATCAACTCTTAAAACAAACCTCAAAATAAAAAACTGAATACATCCCCTCCCAAATTTAAACACTACAACCCTAATACAATTTGACTACACAAAGGTGGTAACTTTGCCAACGCCATACTAGAGCAGTTAGTGTAATTGCAGCTTGTTTGTTTGATCACCACCCACCATCAACATGACCATTTTCTTCTAAAGAGAAAGTTTTAAGACTTCGTGGCACTAAAGGTACCATCATGGCAATATGGAGGGAATGTTGATGCACTGGGAATTGCAACTGCATTTACTCCATCTGACAATGGATTTCAAATGTGAGTAAAACACAATGCATTTTCATCGATTTCATTTGTATCTTAGGGTTTTTTTCTTTGTGGCGCCGCAATGTTGAATTTGGAAACCATGATCTCTACAATGTATCCACCTCTGTTCTATGGAGAAGCTCCAGTCTCATGAGCTTTAGGAGGAAGAAAAGATGTAGTTTTATTTTTCCATAATCCATGGCATCTTTTGATGACTTTCTCTTCAACACTGCTGGAGTTCTTCAATTCTTTCTTTTCTCGAATTTGGGTTTTAACTGTGAGTCATCTTCCATTTTCTTGAATGTTGGGACACTTGGTGATGTAGTGTTTTTTAGCCAAAAAAAATGGCGCTGTAGATTTGTTTGTAACTCAAGTTCTAGAGTTTTAGTTTAGTCGGCCACCACTGCAAGTCTGGGAGTGATCTCAAACAGTGTGAGAGGTTTGAGTTACCAGGAAACTTGGTTTTGAACTGGGGATATCTCTCTCATAGTTTCAGACTCATCCCTAGTTTGTAGTGTACCATGAAGTTGGGAGAAACACCACGGCCTTTGCTATTTGTTCTTTGAATGTTGCGGGTTGTCTTTACTCCTTGAAAGTGTCATGACTTATCTTGGCTTCCTCCTTCAGACATGCGAGCAATAGACCAAGCCATGACTAAATCATCTTGACAACAAACCACCATGTGGGTTCTCTTTAGCAAAAACATAGCTTATGACTGAAAGATGTGGTGTACGCATTTGGTTTTAAGTTATGACATCTTTCAGTCATAAGCTTCACGGTTTTTATGCAAGTTGATTACAACCATGACTGAAAGTATAAAGAGAAGACATAAGCCACTTTGCACATACAGATAAGTTCACTACTTCTGTCGTTTGTTTATTCTCTTGGAGGCTTATGTACATTTGTATCTCTATTTTTT
>MU225923.1:1993874-2008810 GCA_018584345.1 Thuja plicata
ACCACTCCATAGATAAGTAATCATTATTATTCTGCTCACTGCTTTTCACATGAAAACTAGGAATGCACTGTGGTGGCTGATAATAATGTAATTACTACTTATATTTAGGCTCTGCTTGATGTCGACTGTTGTCAAATACTCACAAAGCTGTTGAACTGGTCTTTGTTTGCTGTCGAGCCCGTCATTACATTACTGTTTAATGTTGAACTTCACTATCAACTGTTGTCCATGTTTTCATCTGCAATACCCACATGGATTTTGAAGATCCATCTATTATTTAACTTGATGCTTGTCTACACTTGTAATGAAACATGGGTCTTTGTACTGTCAGATGCTCTTTTCTTTTAAAAACACTCCTCCTTCGGTCTTCAAACAAAACATGTAATAAGCATAACAGATGCTTCCCTATTCGATGAAACTCCATTGTCTAAAACAATCATACACAAGATATTTAAACTACAATATTATGTTTAAAAATACATTCAGTTCACAGTTTTACTGATAATAGTGACCATTTTTTTAGAATGGAAGCACAATTGTTGAATATGTTGCTGTATTTAATGCAGAGAATATACTGTCTTTCTTTTGAGATGTATTTGAGAAAGAAAACCCATGGGGTTCAAGCACGGGCTCGTGACACCCATGGATTTTACTCAAAATAGGAAACCCTAATTGGCATGTATATTTCTTTTACCAAAATTACATACCCTGCACTATTATCAAGAATGTACATATTTTCTCAAAACACCAGTATGAGATATATTTTGTTTTTTTTCAAAAAACTCTACATAAAGATACTTCTCTTGAAACTTTGTCTGAAACAATATACACATGATATGCAACTGCAATATTATGTTTAAAAACACATTCAGAATCATTATACATGACCTTGATTGGTGAACCTCCTAGATATTCTATGATATTTTTTCCATCAAGCTTGTCTTCTGTGTGTGTTTCACCATTATGAATGTAACCCCATGTTGATAATGAGATTGTTGATCACTATTTTCCCTTGCAGCTTTCATATCTTTTGTTTCATTTTCTCTCTTTGCAGATTTAGTTGTTTAAAATGAACATAACAACATCTTCCTATTTATAAAATCTATGCACAATCTTTATGCATGTGTTTTCAACTTTGATCTCCAAAATGAACTTTTGATAGTTGTCTAAAACAACATACACAAGAAGAGGCACTTACTGTAACAACAATTCTCAACTTTCTCTATCTGCATGATCTCTAATGAAATTTTAGATTCTTTCAATTCTGTACTTCTCCAGTTCAGTAAAATCTTTCTTTGATCATGTGCCTCCAGCAACATCTTTTTGAATTCCTTCATGCATTTGCATCTTTTTTTGCATTTGGTTATACACACCTGCCCACTTGCACATAAAACTTTTCTTAATTTATTAGGTCATCAGATAATATGAATCAATTAACATTTGTGAGTGAGTGTATGCTGAGATGGAATTCACTCATGAGTGTTGGTTGATTTGTATCATTTGCTGAACTAGTAGGTTAAATCAAATTCTAAAAAAAGGTTTCTTGGATGTCATGCTAAGTTTGTTTAGATATCTAATTACATAGAAAATAATAACATATATCAAAGTGATCATAAATAGTAAAAGGTTTCATGTTCAGAACAAGTCCCTGTAATATTATTTTTCAGATACTTTAGATGAATGTTTTATTGTTACATTGATTTCATCAGATTGACATGCAGTCTTAGAAGAATTGATTGTATGATGTTTGTGTTGCATGTATTTCTTAGATCCAGCTGGATCTGACACCCCACTTTCTTTTCCTAATGCAGGTAAACCCTAAAAGACCTAAATGCAGATGCAGATATGGACTATGGAGACCTAAATGTAGATGCAGATATGAACAATGGAGACCTAATATGCAACCATCAAGAAACCAACCACAAGGAAATGTATGGGACCCCTACTCCATAATTTCAATTATGACTTCTATTCTGTAATGTACTATTATTTTGACATGAAAATAAAGATGAAACAACACTTGAACAATACATTCAATTTGAATGCATAATGTAATTGATCAATTATAATTTGGAAATTCTGGAATGTGATAAACTCTTAGAGTATGAATAATAACTTCTGAAAATGAATGTAGTGATAGAATGTTTATTAATAATATCTGAAGGATAATATTAATGTGACTCTTCTAAAAATGCAATTTTTTCCTATTTGTGGTTACTTTGATGTATGCTAAAAATTAGGATAACAATTTTGACAACTTCTGCTAGATGTCTGCCTACTAGACACAACCCTAGACCTTTATCCTTGTGCAATGGAGTTAGGAAACTAGATAACATGAATGCAATCATTATTGGAATGAAAATGCAGCTACCCTAGACTAATGCAACCCAAAGACCTAAAGCAACCTAGAGACCTATGTGCTTGGACAACACTTATTGAAAATGAAACCTAGATTAAAACCTAATTCTCAAAGCAAATCTTGAGGTGTATTCCATTAATTGGAATTTAAAGAACTTCCCCATCAGTTGTCGACAAATGATAGGCATTGTTTTCTCTATAAGTTGTAATAACAAAAGGGTCTGCCGAAAAGTTATCAAATTTATCATGTTGCCCTAGCCTGCTTTTAAGTACATCCCACCTGAGTACTAGATCATCTTCTTTGTAATCCCTGAATGTAGTCTTCTTTTCAAAATACCTCTTAGTTTGTGCTTGAATTAATTCCATAGTTTCAAATGCCCTATATCTTTCTTCCTCCAACTGTAATAAACCAACATACCTCAAGGCAAGGGAATCTCCTTCTTCAAAAAGAAGCATTTGATCAGCTAGCTGTAATGTAGGAAACTCTATAGATATGGGTAATGTGGCCTCTTTTCCATAAACAAGAACATAGGGTGAATTCCCAATAACCTTCTTAGGTGTAGGTGTAATTCTATCTAGCCACAAGGCTGACTTCAACCTAGAGTGTCAATTTCTCTTGTTTCCTTGCAAAGTCTTCTTGATGATCCTAATTAGGTTTTTATTTATAGACTCTACAAGACCATTACCCTATGGATAGCAATTAGAAGAAGTACTTAAGTAAATACCATTCTTGACAACCCATTCAGTTATAGATGATCCAACAAAAGCCAAGGCATTATCTGATACTATGGAGTGAGGAACTCCAAACCTTGTAATAATATCATCATAGAAATTCAAAACAACATTTCCAAAATATTCCTTTAGTGCAATGGCCTCAGTCCACCTAGTAAAATAATCTGTAGCAGTCAAGATCCATTTATGACCTGCACTAGAATTAGGATTTATTGGGCCAATAAAGTCCACTCCCCACTTGTTGAATGGTTGATCAACAATGATTGGTTTTAATGGAAATGCTGCCAACCTTTGTTTTCCTGCAAACATAGCACAATTTTGGCATCTTCTTTCCCATGAATGAGCATCTTTGAATAAATCTAGCCAATAATAGCCAGCTCTAAGAATTTTCCATTCTATAGTTTTGGGGTTGAAATGCCCTCCACAAGATCCATCATGAAATTCAAACAAAATCTTATTCTGATCAATATAATCTATACATCTAAGAAGCATACCAACAAGATCTTTCCTATACAAAATGTTATCAATTCGCACATAAGGAATAGATTGAAGCCTAAAGTACCTTCTTTTGGCTCTATCAAGATTTATTAGACATTGACCAGTTTGTATAAATCTGTTCATATCTGATAAACAAGATGCTGGATCATTAATCAGTTCAGGATCACCTTGGGGTAAGATGGCCTCTTCAGTGGGCTTAACCTGATCTTCTCCTTCTGTCATCTGATCACATAAGCCTTTCCCTCTAACCAGCTTGGTCACATTTATTTGTACATCATATTCCATGACTTTAGTTATCCAACTTGGCCTCTTTTCACTGACACCTTTATTCAATAGAAATTATTTAATGCTAGGGTGTACAATCATTAGATGTATTCTTTTCCCAACAACCATATGTTTGAACTTCTTTAAGGCTTTTATGACAGCTAGTACATGCTTTTCTATAAAACTATATTTTTCCTCATAATTGTTCATACCTTTATTGAAAAAGGCTACTGGCTTCTCCTGTCCTTCCTCATTCTTTTGCACCAACATTGCTGAAACTGTGTCAATACCACCATAAGCATATAAAACAAAATCCTTAGAGAAGTTAGGATTAGCTAAATTAGGGGCTAAAGATAATGCATGTTTAATTTTCTCAAAGCTCTCCTTTCCCTCAGTAGTCGTGCTGAAAGGCACATCCTTTTTTAACATAGAAGTCAAAGGTTTCAATAAATTTGCAATATTAGGAATAAAGCGCCTAACAAAATTTATCCTTCCAATAAAACTTTGCAATCCCTTTTTATGTTTTGGTAGTGATAGCTTAAGAATTGCATTAATTCTTTTAGGATCAATTGTTGTACCTCCTTTAGACACTTGATACCCCAAAAGTTTGCCTTCATGTACTACAAAAATAGACTTCTTTGGATTAAGAGAGATTCCAAACTCTCTACATCTCTGCAAAATTTGTTTCAAATGGTCTATGTGCTAGTTTGCAATTTTGTTGTAAATAGTAACATCATTCAGATATACTAGAATAAAATTATACATCAAATTTTTGAAAGCCATGTCCATTGCTTTCTAAAAAGTAGCCCCTGCATTTGAAAAACCAAATGGAATTCTTCTGTAAGCCATTATACCCCATTTAGTGGTAAAGGTTATTTTGAATTGATCAGATTCTTTAACCAAAATCTGGTTATAACCATAATATCCATCCAAGAGTGAGAATATTTTAGAACTTGAAACATATTGAAGGATCTATTCCATGGAAGGAAGAGGATGTCTATCCTTCAGAGATGCCCTATTAAGGTCTCTGAAATATAAATAAAGTCTTATCTCTCCATTTTTCTTTCTTACTGGAACTATATTGGAAACCCATGATGTATGCTTTATTGGGAATACTATGCCTCCATCTAAGAGATTTCTTAGTTCTTTCAACATTAAAGGTTCTAATTTGGGGTTTATGGGCCTTTTCCTTTGCCTGATTGGTCTTGCATTTAGTTCTAACTCTATGGTATGTTGAGTCAGTTGAGGATCAAACCCTTTTAAATCAACATAATCCCAAGAAAATACATCACTATATTCTTTGAAAAGATTAATAAAAAATTATTTTTCTTTGGGAGAGTTTATTTTACCAACCTTCAGATACTTGTCTCTAAAGATCTCCACCTTCTCATAATGCTCTTCTTTAACCAGTAAACTTGTTTTACTCTTTCTGAATTGATCATCAGAATTGAAGGCTGATTCCAGGTTGACCAATCCTCTTGGAAGCTTGTTACTCTTTAGATAGATCACTTGATTCTCCATTTTCTGATCATGCATATCATGTTTAGGGGCTAAAAAACCTTTATTTTCTATCATAAAACTCAAGATGTGTTCATCAGTATTAAAATTTTGCCAATTAGCATCATTATCTGGGATAGATGGCCTTGCAACAATTTTAACATGTGTCTGGTCTGAAATTAGTCCTTTATTTTCTATAATTGAAGCATATGCACCAATACCAACCAATCTGTCTGCATGCATATTTTTCCTTCTAGGTATGGAAATAAGATTGAAAGCATCAAAATCTTCCAAAATATCAAACACTCTTGATTTATACAACTTTAAGAGATCATTCTTAATAGTATTAATTCCTCTCGCCTGCCTCACTATCAGCTCACTATATCCAAATGCCCTTAAACATCTGATTCCCCTTTTCCTAGCCCACTCCAAGCCCTAGATCAAGCTCTCATATTCTGCTATATTGTTAGAACATGGAAAAGATAACTTGTAAGCATCATAAAATTTATCACCATGAATTGATACCAACATAACTCTTGCACCAATACCATCTTTATTCTTTGATCCATCAAAATATAGATCCCATAGCTGGTTAGATAATTAAGATTCAGGACATTGATCTTTAATCAGATTAGGAATAATTAAATCAGATTCTAACATTACATAATTACCAAAACCAGCATCAAACACATCAATATCTTGATCACTTCTAGCTGCCCATTCATCTAGGACAAAATTAGGATATCATTTAGTTTGTGTGTTATAAGATGAAGTCTTATTGATTTCATCTGGATCCATGATCACACAACTTGCATTCATGGGGCTAGGATTATAAGGCTCTATATGGTCTTTGGCCCATAAATTTGACTTTATGGTCACCTTAGCACCATATCTAGTTCTAAAATACAGGTGAGACCAATCTAATGAGAAATATCCATCTATCTTGGTTGTGAAGTCTCTTGATAAACATAGAGCAAAGTAAGGTGGTAGATCTATGAAAAAAATATCCTGAGAAATGGAGAATTTTGGACATGTGTGCAAGGTTAAACTTGCATTTTTAAAAACTCCTACTATTTTAACTGAAGAACCATCAAGTTGAACAACTCCTTTCTCAAGAGGTTCATATTTTAAAACCAATATATCAGCTATGCTCTTTGGCATGACAGTGCTGGTTGCACCACTGTCTACCATGCAATTATGCACCAATTTGTTCCCAATAATTAAAGAGACATAGAAGGGAGGAGGCTTAACATTTGTATATTTCTTACCTTCCTTTTCTGTCATCTTCTGCATATTTTCTGGCTTTCTTTCAACTAGTATTGCTAATTGATTTAAATCTGCAGCCTTTTTACTTGCTTGTACTTCTGATTGCTGCACCTTACCAATCTTCTTTTCTTCTTTAATCACTTCATCATGCACTTTCGAAGGCTCTGAATTGGCCATGACTACTCTTGGAGGATTATTTACAGCTTGATGTGGAATTGTTGTTCCTTTTGACAACTCATCTTTTAACAAATCAGTTTGCCCTGGAATAGATAATGAATCCTACATAGAAATTGAAACACTCATCTTTTTCATATTATCAACAATGTTATAAGGAACACCAAACTGTACCTTCTGAGGAGACTTACTAATACTCTGATCTGGTTGTTTCTGATACTATGTTTCTTTGTTAGCATGAGTAGAGGCCCCTTTTAGGATTGAAACTAGTAGAATGGCTAATGATTGATTTGTATTATCAATCCTAGGAGCTGACTACTCTGATTCTAGAGCTCTCTTCTTGGATCTTGTGTTTGCTGATATGGATGAATCATCATTCACTCCATAGAACTCTTCCTCTTGCCAATTGAGGAATGCAGTGTCAGGAGTAGTTGTATCATAGTGTTGCTGAGCCTCTTCAGTGGATACAGTAGGTTGTGAATCCATTACACTTTGAACCATTAAGGCTTGATTGAGCACTCCATTAGTACAATTAGACTGATTGTGTTGTTCATTACAGGTATAACACCATTCATAATCTACAGCAAGGTTATTTTGGCTAGGAATAATATCCCTAACAACATTAAGAGGTGCTAGATTGTAAGGCCTATAAGCCCTTTGATTTTTAGTTTTGCCTATTCGTATTACTATTTCCTTGATACTACTACTTGTTGCCTTGATAATTGGGCTGATTAGGCTATTGAGACGAAGAACCAGCAAATTAACCTTGAGTATGGGCAATTGGATGGCTTTGTTGTCTTTTCAGGTTTACTAATTCATTCCCAAAAGTCTGTAGTAAGCTCTCAATCTTTTGTTGACTGTTTTTTATGCTTTGCAATTCACTGGGACAGACAATAGGCATAATTTTCTCACTTTTATATGATGGTAATGAGGCTAGAGGTGGGACAACTAGTGGCATGTTGGGTTGGATGTTAGAAAAATAAGGCATGGGTGGCCTAGGAGCTATCTTTCCTACTTGAATAAGACTATTTTCTTCCCTTATTGCAATCTCAAAAGCTTGAGGTAAAGAATTCCCACCCATGGACTGGAACATTACTGATATATCACTATTCAAGCTTTTGAGAAAGTAAAAAAATGCATACTTGGTAGAGGATCTTACCATGGTAGGGATCCTATTCCATGTCTTCTGAAATCTGAGATTAAAATCACTTAGTTCCTCTTGTGGAGCCCTTTTAATGGTAGTTAGTTTCTCTACCAGAGACAAGTTGTCAGATTTATCCTCAAAAAAATTGGAAAGCCTTTCCCCAAAAACATCCCATGTAGGAATAGAGTTTACTAGAAGATTTCTGAACCAGTCAAGAGCTTTACCTTTAAGTGATGCAACCAACCGCTTCATAGCCACATCTTCCTCTGTGACATGATGGACATTGCACAAAGATGCAATATCACTGATGTGTTCAATAGATGTCACTTGACCTTCTCCAGTGAATGATGGTAAACCTTTCAAGGCAGCCAAAGGTATATTGTTTGATTTGCAATCCGAAGATGACTACCTTGATCAAAAGGGACAAATGGAAGATTTCTTGCCATTCCTACAGCTGGTGGTACTTGTTGCTGAACAACAGTTACAACAGAAGCTTGAGTATGCTATATTGCCTTCCTTTGGCAAGTCTTCAAATTCTAGGGATTTGCTATAGTAACGCTTATAGAAGCTCCAAAAATAGAGTTATCTATAAACAAATTCTCAACACTTGGAAATTCTGATTCGTAATGAGTAGGAACACTTAGATCTTCAGGTTGATTGATTTCTTCAATAATAACCTCAAGTTCCTCTAAATTTACAGCTTGATCTTCAAAAATGAGGTTATCAAATGAAGAGAAATTTGAATTCAATAGAGTACCTCTTAGATTTTGTGATGTTCTTCCACCTCTGGATGATCTTCCTTCCCTTCTTCTTGACTATAACTCCTGATACACAAATCCTTCCTTGTTTGATCTTGTTGGAGTTTTGCTCGTTAAATCGACACTGAGAGCCAAAACTAAAATTTAAAACAACCAGAGAACTAATAGTTTAGAACTGAGAAGCAGTTTGTGGTCCCACCGGGCGTGCCGAAAACTATTCAGGATTAGAATTGTCACCCTAACTTAGGCATTAAGGCTTCATGACAATTCTACCTAACAATGGAAACTTGCTCTAGCTGTGGGTGAACTATGGATGAGGAAGTGTATCTGGATTCTAGGCCAGTTCCTATCAAATATGGAATATCACCACCTGATTGATAACTTAATTGGGAAAAGGGAAGAAGGAAACTTTTGAAAACAAAAACTGGATAGGGGTGATACACCAAAGATGAATTCAGACTTTTGATGAAAAGATAAAACAGTAACTCTAACTCATATACCAAAGGCTTTAATCTTTCAGATCTCTAATCAACATATAGGCTAAACTGATTTCAATATTAGGGTTTAAACCACAAATATTTCAAATGGTCAGCAAAAATACATTTTACACACAAGGTTTTAAATAATTGATCACCTTAAGAAGGAATTCAAATGCACTCTCTTCTCTTGGATAACAATGAAAATACACTTGCAAAGAAAGATGAAAATAGGATCATAGAATGAAAACTCCAAATGTATGAACTAATGAAAAAATCTATTTTATTCTGCATCAAAATCTGACAAAAATGTGGTTACAAACATGAATCCAAGGCACTAAAGAATAATAAGCTCACTTTGCCTTTCTTTCAAAAATCTGCAACTCCAACGGATACAAAATGCATAAAGAAGCTATAGGAATCATAAATTCACTAAAATCTCTCCCTTCATGATCTTGACCTTCTTCTATGAAGAAAAAGCCTCTACTATATAGCCAACATGGCTTATTTTCAAAAATATTTCCCCCAAAAATCCCTTCACAAGATTAGATCTCCTAAACTATAGGGCCAAATTAGTACCCTAAAAGAAAACCCTAAGTTTTAGCCCTTCTAAATTTGATAAATGAAAATATATCTATTACATATCTTAGCAACTCTTAAAACAAACCTCAAAAGAAAAAATTGAATACATCCCCTCCCAAATGTAAACACTGTACCCCTAATACAACCCGACTACACAAAGGTGGTAACTCTACCGACACCATACTAGAGCAGTTAGTGTAACTGTAGTTTGTTTGTTTGATCACCACCCACCATCGACATGACCATTTTCTTCTAAAGAGATAGTTTTAAGACTTTGTGGCACTAAAGGTACCATTGTGACAATATGGAGGGAATTTCGATGCATTGGGAACTACAATTGCATTTACTCCTTCTGACAGTCGATCTCAAATGTGAGTAAAACACAATGCATTTTCATCTATTTCATTTGTATCTTAGGGATTTTTTCTTTTTGGCACCGCTATGTTGAATCTATAAACCATGATCTCTACAATTTATCCAACTCTATTCTGTGGAGAAGCTCCAGTCTCATGAGCTTTGGGAGGAAGAAAAGATGTAGTTTTATTTTGCCATAATCCATGGCATCTTTTGATGACTTTCTCTTCAACACTGCTGGATTTATTCAATTCTTTCTTTGCTCGAATATGGGTTTTAACTGTGAGTCATCTTCCATTTGCTTGAATGTTGGGACACTTGGTGTAGTGTTTTTTAGCCAATACAAATGGTGCTACAAATTTGTTTGTAACTTGGGTTCTAGAGTTTTAGTTTAGTCGGCCACCACTACAAGTCTGGAGTGATCTCAAACTGTGGGAGAGGTATGAGTTACCATGAAACTTGATTTTGAATTGGGGATATCTATCCCATAGTTTCAAACTCATCCCCAGTTCATAGTGTACCATGAAGTTGGGAGAAACACCGCGGCCTCTGTTGTTTGTTCTTTGAATGTTGTGGGTTGTCTTTACTCCTTGAAAGTGTCATGATGTATCTTGGATTCCTCCTTCAGACAAGCAGGCAACAGACCAAGCCATGACTAAATCATCTTGACAATAAACCACCATGTGTGATCTCTTCAGCAAAAATGTAGCTTATGACTGAAAGATGCGGTGTATGCATTTGGTTTTAAGTTATGACATCTTTCAGTCATAAGGTTCATAGTTTTTCTGCAAGCTGATTACAACCATGACTGAAAGTATAAAGAGAAGACATAAGCCACTTTGCACATACAGATAAGTTCACTACTTCTGTCGTTTGTTTATTCTCTTGGAGGCTTATGTACATTTGTATCTCTATTTTTTTCTTTCCCTTACTGTCAACATATGCATATATAGATAATCATTAACCCACTTTAAAACAAAAAACTTATGCTGTCATTTAGGATTTATTTATGAGTCCTCATACTCTGTTTGTTCTTTGAATGCATATTGACACCACTCCATAGATAAGTAATCATTATTATTCTGCTCACTGCTTTTCACATGAAAACTAGGAATGCACTGTGGTGGCTGATAATAATGTAATTACTACTTATATTTAGGCTCTGCTTGATGTCGACTATTGTCAAATACTCACAAAGCTGTTGAACTGGTCTTTGTTTGCTATTGAGCCCGTCATTACATTACTATTTAATGTTGAACTTCACTGTCGGTTGTTGTCCATGTTGTCATCTGCAATACCCACATGGCTTTTGAAGATGCATCTATTGTTTAACTTGATGCTTGTCTGCACTTGTAATGAAACACGGGTCTTTGTACTGTCAGATGCTCTTTTCTTTTAAAAGTACTCCTCCTTCTGTCTTCAAACAATACATGTAATAAGCATAACAAATGCTTCCCTGTTTTATGACACTCCACTGTCTAAAACAATCATACACAAGATATTTAAACTGCAATATTATGTTTAAAAACACATTCAGTTCACATTTTTACTGATAATAGTGACCATTTTTTAGAATGGAAGCACAATTGTTAAATATGTTGTCTTTAATGCAAAGAATATACTGTCTTCCTTTTGAGATGTATTTGAGAAAGAAAACCCATGGGGTTCGAGCATGGGCTCATGACTCTCATGGATTTTACTCAAAATAGGAAACCCTAATTTGCATGTATATTTTTTTTACCAAAATTACATACCCTGCACTATTATCAAGAATGTACATCTTTTCTCAAAACATCAGTATGAGATGTATTTTGTTTTAAAAAAAAAAACTTTGCATAAAGATACTTCTCTTGAAACTTTGTCTGAAATAATTTACACATGATATGCAACTGCAATATTATGTTTAAAAACACATTCAAAATCATTATACATGACCTTGATTGATGAACCTCCTAGATATTCTATGATATTCTGTCCATCAAGCTTGTCTTCTGTGTGTGTTTCACCATTATGAATGTAACCCCATGTTGATAATGAGATTGTTGATCATTGTTTTCCCTTGTAGCTTTCATATCTTTTATTTCATTTTCTCTCTTTGCAGATTTAGTTGTTTAAAATGAACATAACAACATCTTATTTATAAAATCTATGCACAATCTTTATGCATGTGTTTTCAACATTGATCTCCAAAATAAACTTTTGACAGTTGTCTAAAACAACATACACAAGAAGAGGCACTTACTGTATCAACATTTCTGAACTTACTTTATCTGCATGATCTCTAATGAACTTTTAGATTCTTTCAATTTTGTACTTCTCCAATTCAGTAAAAACTTTCTTTGATCATGTGCCTCCAGGAGCATCTTTTTGAATTCCTTCATGCATTTGGATCTTCTTTTCCATTGAGTTATACACACCTACGCACTTGCACACAAAACTTTGCTTAATTTATTAGGTCATCAGATAATATGAATCATTTAACATTTTTGAGTGAGTGTATGCTGAGATGGCATTCACTCATGAGTGTTGGTTGATTTGTATCATTTGCTGAACTAGTAGGTTAAATCAAATTCTTAAAATAGGTTTCTTGGATGTCATGCTAAGTTTGTTTAGATATCTGATTACATAGAAAAGAATAACATATATTAAAGTGATCATAAATAGTAAAAGGTTTCATGTTCAGAACAAGTCCCTTTAATACTATTTTTCAGATACTATAGATGAATGTTTTCTTGTTACATTGATTTCATCAGATTGACATGCAGTCTTAGAAGAATTGATTGTATGATGTTTGTGTTGCATGTATTTCTTAGATCCAACTAGATCTAATAGCCCACTTTCTTCTCTTGATGCAGGTAAACCCTAAAAGACCTAAATGCAGATGCAGATATGGACTATGGAGACCTAAATGTAGATGCATATATGAACAATGGAGACCTAATATGCAACCATCAAGAAACCAACCACAAGGCAATGCATGGGACCCCTACTCCATACTTTCAATTATGCCTTCTATTCTGTAATGTACTATTATTTTGAAATGAAAAGAAAGATGAAACAACACTTGAACAATACATTCAGTTTGAATGCACAATGTAATTGATCAATTATAATTTGGAAATTCTGGAATGTGATCAACTCTTAGAGTATGAATAATAAATTCTAAAAATGAATGTAGTGATAGAATGTTTATTAATAATATCTGAAGGATAATATTAATGGGACTCTTCTAAAAATGCAATTTTTTCCTATTTGTGGTTACTTTGATGTATGCTGAAAATTAGGATAACAGTTCTATGGATGATGTCTTCTAACATACTTGGCAAATTTCAGTTCAACTCTGTGTTCATCATTTTGATCATCTTCTTGACCTTCATTCTCATATCCTTTGTTTAGAATATCATCTTGAGGATTATGCTGACTGTGGGTAAATGTAGCCTGATGCTCGATCGCAATGTTCTGATGCTCGGGAGTGACATATTTTTGCTCGGGTAGAGTGTCAGGTTCTATATAAACAAACATATTGTAGTCCTCTTCTTCCTTTTTTCTTTCCTTATCATTATTTTTTGCAAATTCATCTATTTTCACATTTTCATTTTCAATGATTTTGTTAGATGACTTGTTAAGACATTTATAAGCCTTTCTTTTGGTTGAATACTCTAGGAATATACATTCTTCACTTTTGCAGTCAAGTTTTCCATTTCTATCATCCTTCAATATATAACATTGACTACCAAAGATTCTAAAGTAACTTACATTGGGTGTATGACCATACCAAATCTCATAGGGTGTCTTCTTTGATTTT
Organism: Thuja plicata; assembly: GCA_018584345.1. NCBI lineage: Eukaryota > Viridiplantae > Streptophyta > Pinopsida > Cupressales > Cupressaceae > Thuja > Thuja plicata. The sequence goes on from MU225923.1 coordinate 2,007,783, forward strand.
ACTCTATTTAATGTGTAGACAGCAGTACTGACAGCTTCCCTCTAGAAAGTTTGAGTGATGCTTTTCTCAATCATCAATGTTCTTGCACAGTAAACAATTAATTTGTTTCTTCTTTCAAAAATTCCATTTTACTATGGTGTTCTCAGTGTAGAAACCTATCTTTTAATTCCATGCTCATTGCAATAGTCAGTGAATTCACATGAAGTAAATTCCCCTCCTCTATCTAACCTTAAGCATTTCAATTTCTTTTCACTTTGTTTTTATACCATTGCTTTATACCATTAAACATCTTAAATGCTTCTGATTTATCTTTTAAGAACATGACTGCCATCATTCTAGAAAAATCATCAACAAAGAGAATAAAATACCTATCTCCATAGTATCTCTTTTTCCTCATGGGTCCACATAGATCTATATGGACTAATTCTAGAATTGCAATAGATGTATGGGTTTTACTTTTGAAACTAGACTTTGCCATCTTACCTTTTTGACAATTCTTGCACATGATATGCTCGGGCTTAGTCATGCTTGGTAAGCCTCTAACATTCCTTTTGTTTCTTATCTTTATCATGTTGTCAAAGTTCACATGACACAATCTCTTGTGCCACAACCATATGTCTCTGTTTCTATCCATCAAACATGATGTGTTAGTGTCATCAAGATAGAAAAGGTTACCTTTTGTCTGCTCACTGGTACCAATCAATCTTCCTGATTCAATGTAGATCTTTGTTTTCTTATTTTCAAATGCTACTATGTGACCTGAATTGTTCAGCTGTGAAACACTTAACAAATTATAATTCAGTCCTTTTACCCAGAAGGCATTTTTACATTTTATTAGGTTATACAACATTATGGTTCCTTTATCTTCAACTGGACAAGGTGTATCATTTCCCATTCTTATTGAACCACCATTATAGTATTCAAAAGTCTCAAACTTTTGTTTATCACCGGTCATATGGTGAGTGCAGCCACTATCTATGATCTAGACATCATTTTTACTAACTTTAGATATGAGTGCAGTTTCTACA
>MU225923.1:2008860-2021894 GCA_018584345.1 Thuja plicata
CATTTTTACTAACTTTAGATATGAGTGCAGTTTCTACATACCTTTCTTCATCTTCATCTGAATCATCCTTCATGGCTACAAATACCATCTTGATGTCTTCTTCTGATTCGGTGTCAGTGTCATCAGCACTGTTCTTAGCTAGGTAACAATCTTTCTTCCCTTTGTCCTTGTAGTCTCGATTATCTCTCTTGTCATATTGTTGGTTGCTCCAGTAATCTCTATTATCACCTTTATCAAACTTCTTCTCATATGATCTGTCATTTCCCTTATCATCTTTTCTTCAGTTTGGACATCTCGCAGCAAAGTGTCCAACCTCTTTACAATTGAAACATACAATTGGTAATTTACCTTTGTATCTACCTTTGCCTCTCTGCAACCTTATTGCCATTAGTGCTTCAATTTCATCAAGTCCTTGATCCTCATTATCATTATCACTATCATTTCTAACAGCATGTCTATGACATGAGTTACTTATCTTTAGAGAATATTTGAATGCAGATTCTATAGATGGTAAGACACTATTTTCAAAGTTATTCATCTCAAATGAAATTAGTCTAGCAATCAGACTATCTAGAGTAGCTGTATTGTTTGCAACTGCTCTCATTTCTTGAATAAAAGAAACTCTAATAGCATATACATGCAGTAAGGTTCTGAAGATTTTACTTACCACTTTCTCCTCTTCAAGTAAACCTCCAACTCCTTGGATATCATTTACTACCTCTTTGATTCTACAACTATACTGAGTAATGTTTTCTCCTTCTTTCATCCTTAGGTCATCAAACCTCCCTCTTAGGCTTTCTACCATTTCTCTTAGTACATTGGCATCTCCTCCATGTACAAGCTTCAACTTATCCCACATTTGCTTTGTAGAGGTGTAGGTTTTGACATCTTCAAAATTAGCATCGGAGAGTGATGATGTAAGTTCTATCATCATGCAGTTATGCTCATGCTTTACTCTTAATTTCTCAAGAGTGTGAGGTCCTGTAGGCAACACATATTAATTATATATATTGAACAATATCATTTCCAATACTTGATAGGTGGAGTCTTATTCTACTTTTCCATGATGCAAAGTTGTCTTTATTTAAATTGGGCACATCTCATCTATTCATCTTGTGATCTTTTTCTTGAGCTATTAAACTCCCTTTCTAAGCACAAAAGATCTGATACCAATTGTTAGTAATAATTGAGAGGGGGGGGGGTGAATCAGTGGCCCCAAAAATATTCCAATAATCAACCCAAAAACTTAGTACCACAATATTAAGCCTCTAGTTATCTTTAGTCCTATAAGATGAATGCCTCCAAATACTTTTATCAAATTACTACTACTCGGAATGATTTGTAAAACCTTCTACTTTATGTTAATCGAATAGCAGTCTGTCAATTTATCAAAAGAAAGTAAATTATCTAGAGTATACCGATCAATACAGTTAAGCTGTGTAAAGAAAAACACTAAAGTAATGACTCATAAACACATTGACACATGGATTTTAAATTTGGAAACCCTGTTAAGGAAAAACCACTTGGGACCGGTAACCCAAAATTTTCACTCTTCTGAATTGAGATCGGTGAAGAGCCAACCCTGTTAAAGGTTACAAACACACTGTTAAGTGTGACCTTGTTAGAGTTTTATAAAATTTTAATCTATCACTTGATATCAAACATCTCTATGCTACCTTCCTTGATCAAACACTCACTTGGCCTGTCAATAGGTATCTAGCATCTCATGCTATCTTCATGATCAACATTTTTGATACTCCTTGGGATGTATCTCAATATAGAAAGGATCTTTAAATCCCGCTGGGTTAAGAGAATTTTTGAATCGATGGTTAAACTAAAACTATATGATCTGTTCACATATACAACTTATACTTGCATATTTTCAGATCTATTGTAATCTCATAAAACTATTCTGATCAATATATCTCAGTTTATACCTCTGCTCCACTTTGATTCTTCTTGGTGATGATGTGCTCTATTGCTTGGTGTTCGCATAAAACTTTAGCTCTTTCCTCAGCTTGTTGATCAAGACTGTATGAAGTTTCTCTTCATCAGTTTTTCTTCAGTATCCTCTTTTCATTCATTCACCCACCACACCAATTTGTAATGAATTGGGTTGTTTCTTTATAGACATGATATCACCATTATTATGTTCTTGATTTTCTTGATCTTGACGTGATCCACAGTTCTTGCCAATTAGATTTAAAGCAAAAATCTTATTTTATCTCATTGAGATCTTTTTGCCAACTAGACAAAATAGCTTTAAATCCATTACTTATCTCTGGATTTATCTTGTCGATGAAAACAAAGATAACTACTATTTAAGTCTATATTTAGCTCTACCAGCTAGATATTTTATCATTTCTAAACTCAAGTTAATTTTGGTGTATAACTCTTTGATAGCTTCAGTCAACACTCCAGTTCTCCTCAGGCTTCTCCGTCGGTTTACACTATGTTTCTGGGTGTCGATTATGTTGGTGATTCTTCTCATTGTCAATGCTCATTGGTGTTCTTGCTCAGGAATCACTATGACTTGAATTTTAGTCATCTTTGTTCATCGGTGTCCACTGACCATTAATGTTTGAAGTCATAATGTGAATACTTGTCTTTTATGCATTACTGAAAGCATACTCTTTTTCTCTTTGATTATTTGAAGTCTTTGACACTTTGATTATAACTGATTAGATTATATCAAGTTGACATCAATGACAATAAAATCTATTAACTGATTTAATGTCTTGCATTATCCTTCTACATTTCGGTGATCAACTTAACATCTTCAAAAATTCAATCAGTTACATGTCATCAACATCATGCAATTCTTTCCCTCAAATTATCAAACTCAAAACCTAGTCCCCCATATTGAGTTTCCAATTTTCCAACTTGGGAAAAGAGCATAATCCTCTAGTTGGACTAAGAATCGAATTCAAATTTGACAATTAAGTTCCTATTTAAAGAATATTAATCAAGAACTTTTGAGAAAATTAGAAGTTCATTTCCCCCAATGTTTATTAAAATCATAACTTGATGTTTGAGGTCCTAGTTTTCACTTAAGGAAAAGAGCATGCTTCTCTAATCAAGTTATGAAATGGATAAAAAGTGTGGGATAAAAAGTGTGTTGAATTCCTAGAAATTACAATAAAGGTTGGTTGATCGCATGAGGCAACCTACAAAACCACTTGTTAGTAATTTTTTACTCCATCTTCTTAACCAAATAAGTCTTTAACAACATCCTGCAATAACTCATTAGGCTACTCAACATCCAAAAACATGCAAGGTTAGCTAATTAATCACCAAAATTTCAAAACATATCAGAAGACTAAAAAAATGTGATTATATTTCCCAGAAGCGATGCAATAATTTACAAATGTGAATAAGGATCCTAAAGGCGAGTCTTTTTACCTAAATGTGATATGGGATTTATGAGATGCGAGCCTTTACTAAACATGATTCAAGATTTGTAGGATGCGAGCCTTTACCAAATATGATTAAGGATTTGCAAGATGTGACCCAGGAAATACGAGATGCAAACATATTTCCCTTATGCGATATTTTTCTACTAAAGGCAATACTTTTCTACTAAATGGGATTCTACTCCAAAAAATAGAGAACAAAATATGAGAATAAATGGCTAAAATGGTCAGAAATCTAGGGCTCTGCCCCACGGTGGGCGCTAGAAATGTGTGAATATTATACCTGCAAGATGCAACCCAACACTTCAATATGTCATTGTATTAATGGTTATAATCATGAAAATTGAAGGAAAAGCATAAAGAACCCATCAAAATTGACATATTGCTTCCTATCTAAGAGGAGTGTGATTTAAGCTATAATTACCCTCGGATTATGCCTAAATCAATGACATATTCAATGCTAGAATGGAAGATGTATATGCTAGAAACCTACCTATTGGGAGCATGCTCAGACATGCAAATGTTAGAGATATATATCAATAGATTACATTAACATATCTAAGAACAATACTCTAAAATAAGACTTCCACCATAACCTCAGATGAGCTAAACAAGGGCACCCAATGCCTTGTTGATTTTCTCTTAGAGATGTATGTGGGTGTGCTTTCCCAACCCAATATCTAATCCCACTTGAAATGCATGAAAAACATGAGCTAATAACTCAAGAACAAGTATAAGGAACTTGTCTCAAGCTTTCACCATTGATGAGGATGCAAGCATTAAGTTAAGATGACATGCAAGATCTAAGCTAAAATGATATGCAAGATCTAAGCTAAGATTAATTCCATTATGACCTAAGATGTGATATCTAGATTCAAAATGAAATAAACATGAACTAAGAACTAATATTTCTATGAAAATATTAAATTGCTCTAGAACTAAACTAGCATGATAACAATGCATAAAAGGGAGATGATTTTCTCTTGACAATGACCTCTATTTATAGATTTTTTGGAGGGGAGAGAGGGTTTGGATAAGGTGGAGCTCATGTGGCATCCACATAGGTGCCACATGATGGACACATAAGCCATGAAAGAGGCCCACTTTGCTCACACATGTGTGATCAACTTTGGATGTGATGGGTCAAAGTGTACTTAAAGTACACATGTGAAGGATCTTGTAAGAGGTGTAAGAGTTTTCGACTAATGAAACACTTTTAGAAAGTGTAAGAAGGTGTCATCATAGGTGTAAGAAACCTTGTTGGCACCAAATAAGGATTATTTGGAAAAGATGATTTTTTTGGAAATTTGCTCACACTTGTGAACAAATAATTAGGACTAATTGGTGTAGGAATCAAGAAATTAGCTTAATTAACCTTAGTTAATTAGTGAATAGGTTTATTTGGTGAGAGTGATGTGAGGTAGGGTAGGATCTAGCCTCAAATTAGCTTAATCTAAATTTAAAATTTAGATTAATTTAATTTAGTAGAATTTAAGTCATGTGGAGGAATAAATAACTTAAAAATTTATTTAAAGGGGACTAGTGAGGGAAATGTATATAAATAAGATTTAATACATTAAAGGGGATGGTATTTAAATTAAATTTAAATACAAAGGAAAGTGAATCATATTTAATTAAATAAATAGAAGAATATAACAAATATAATTAATTAAAATTAACTATAATGTTATGGGAATATTAATTAAATTAATGTAAGGGCAATTTTGGACGTCTACATTTTTCCCCTCTTTGATGCGGCATCGGAGATGACGTCGCATCAAAGAACAAAGAAAATAAGATGCCCCAAAGAGAAAATTAATTATGGTGGGAGATGAGATGATGCCCCCTCGAGAAAATAACAGAAAAATAAATTTTGTTCTTGAAAAAAAGGTAGAAGAGAGGGAGAAGAGAGAAAAGCGGGAAATTAGGTGGTGTCGTGAGATGCTTCCTTGGGGGGAGAGATCTAGGCTAGATCGGGGACATGATGCCCCAATCAGGATGGGGGAGTAAACAAAAACCTTGCCAAGAGAAAAATGCAAAGTGCAATATGCCCTAGCTAAAATGCAATCCTAACTACATGATAATAGTGGGATTTATACCATGTTAATGTTGGAGAGCACACCCTAGTTTGATTTTGCAAAAGGAGTTATGCACCATGTGCTAGAAAACACAAGTGACATGGTTCCTTTGCATGGACTAGACTCTCAGACAAATAGGTTTCTAGGAACAAGAATGCAAGATATCAAGTATGATGAGACCTATGAAATGTTTCTCATGAGGAGATGCAATACACCCAAATCTTTTTAGGGATTTGAGATGCATGAATCCTGCCCCCAGTGAGGCATACATAGTCATAATTGAACATCAAACATAAATGCACTAACAATCTATGACAAGTAGATCATACCACAAATGACATGTATTTCAATATGTACTCATCATAACGAACCAAGATATAGAAGATCGAGGTTGTCATGAGAAGGGCAAATTGAAACAAAAGATAAAATAAAAAAAAAGGTATCTTGACCAAAGGGTCATTCAGTCCAAAGTTCTTGCCATGAATAGTTTTGATGTGAGAATTGATAGAATAGCCGACACCGGAAGGATGCATCCTGATGGGAAAAAGATTGATTTATTGAAACATGAATTCACTGACAATTGCTTGTGAATAGAACGAAGCTAGGAAAGTCAATTTGTATGATGATTTGTTGGAAACGTTTGTGATCATTGTGTCTAGAATAAAAATCAGTGTTGATGGGGTAAGCTCAGTCATGCAGGAATGTGATTTTATAAGAAGAGGAATTAGATGGAATGGGATTGGAAGATAAGAGGAATTAGATAGAAGAGGAAGGTATTAAATTAGAAGAGGAATGAATGGGATAGAACTGAATTGGAAGAAGATAAATAGAATGGAAGAGGAATGGATTAGATTAGAAGATAGAATGGGAGAGGAATAGATTGGATTAGAAAATAGATAGAATGGAAGAGGAATGGATTGGATTAGAATATAGATAGAATGGAAGAGGAATGGAGTAGATTAGACAATAGAATGGGAGTGGAATGGATTGGATTAGATGATAGATAGAATGGAAGAGGAATGGATTAGATTAGAATATAGATATAATGGAAGAGGAAGATAAGATGATTGGAAGTTGGAAGGAAGAATAAATAGATGGGAGGAGAGGAAGATAAGAGGAATTGGAGAATAGGAGAGAATTGGAAGATAAGATAGATAGAAATGGATTGGATTAGAAGATAGATAGAATGAAAGAGGAATGGATAAGATTATTGGAAGATATATAATGGATGAGGAAGATAAGATATTAATGGATGAATATGAATTTGATAGAATGAGATTCATACCAATGACAAGGGATAACCAAGGAATGGTGGAGATGGAGAGATGGATTGGATGGGAGATAAATGCAGGGAATGGATGGATATGTAATATTGAATGGATGAATATGGAATATGGGATTGAAGGATGGAGATTCAAGAACTAGGTGGTAAAGGAGTGAAATGTCCCACACTAGCAGTAGGAAAATGAAGGATGGGAAGATCAGGGATAAAGGATGCACAAAAGAGAAGGATGGTGTGTAGGGGATGTGAGTGGAAGACTGAAGAATGGGGAATGAGTGGATTAGGATCCAAGGACTATGTTTCAAAGGATTCCCCCATAGTAGAGGTGGGAAGATTAAGGATGGAGAGATGGTGGATAAAGGATAAATGAGATGGATAAATAGTTGTGAAAAGGATATGCATGGAGGGGAGTAAGGCGTGTATTGTCCAAAGTATGTATGGATGTATGAGTGCCTCTAGTTTTGTAAGGAAGAGAAAAGGTATGCAAATTGGAGTGGATTTGGAGAAGAGATATGAGATGGAGGGTATGAATAGGATAGGGGATATGATATGAAAAATATGGATAGGATAGAATAATGGATAATGTATGGAGGAAATGCATAGGGTAATCAAGAAAAAAAGACATGGGAAAGAAGGATGGAATTATATAGGATTATGGAAGGGGGATGGTGGAAATGTATAAGACAAGTACTATGAAATGGAGGACATGGATAGGATGTCAAGATAAAACATGGATAGAGGATGATGGACATAGATAGGATGATGGATAGTGAATATGAAACATGGAGTATATTAGTGGAGGGAAAGTATAGGATAGTCAAGATCAAAGAGGGGAAATGGATGATGGATTTAGAGAGGATGGTGGATAGGGTAGGTGGAAGATATGTATAGTAGCATAGGCATGGATGGAACTTTCCCCCAAGTAAACAGTGCAAGGGAATGAGGATAAGTAAATGGATATATAAGTGGATTTGGATGACAATGGATATGTGATAGGAAGATGGAGGAAGGACTCAAGCATCTAGTTCCATGGATGATATCCCTTGAGATGCCTTTATATATATATATATATAATGGGTCAGGGACTTTTAGATAAGTGCTCATAGATTTTGGTAGGATTGTATAAGGGATATGAATGGATGGGGGATATGGAGGGGGTTTAGTGGTTTATGCGTAAGGTTGGAATAATGAGATGGAAGGTTGGGGAAGGATTGGTGGATAATGGATGAGAGATTGAAAGACTTGTGAAGAAAGGAATAAGGGAGTTAGAAAGATCATCATTGTCACACACCTTGAAGGGTGGTGGGTTAGTGGATGAGGAGTAGTGAATTTTGGGATTAAGGACCCAAAATAAAGGAAGGAGGTGATGGATTTAGGATAGTGGAGTGAGGTATTTAAGGATCCAAAATAAATTTGAGATATGTGGGATTTTTAAATGGAGGATAAAATGGATTTATGAAGGGAAGAAGCTTTGGATTAGCAAGGTTGGATGCCAAGTTTGATTTTTCTTTGAGATGCATTGCTTCAATAATTAGCTTGGGAATCCACATGATGTTTGAATTTTTCTCATTTGGACCTTGGTAGCCTTTTGAATTTTATTTCTTTTGGATCATATCTTCTTTTCTTGAACATGTCTTTTAGATGTGACATTTTGATCCTTTATTTTTATTTTTTTGTGGATTTTGGATTTATGCATTTTAGATTTGGCATCCAAATTGCTTCCAATAGAAATGGAATGTGTGCATGAGGGTCGATAGTTTGGAGAGTTAATGGAAGGAATAATGGAGGGTGGATTTTGGAAGGAATACAAGGATGTGTGCCTTTGTTGATCTTTATTATGGATTTGAAGTTATGGAGTGGTGGACTTGGATATGGTGGATGAAGGTATGTAAGGACCCAAAATGGATGGAAGGGATGAAGGATTTGTTTTTGGGACATAGGGACCTAAAATGGATGTGGATAAGGAAGGGATTAAGTTTTGAACATAAGGGCCCAAAATGGATGTGGATGAGGAAGGGATGAAGTTTTGGACATAAGGGCCTAAAATAGATTTGGAGGATGGAGGATTGGAACATTTGAGTTTAGATTGATGGATTTCTGATTTAGAAGGTGTGGAAGATTTACCAACATCTTGAGACATTCTTTTTCCAATGGGACACTTTTTATTTTGAACACAAGATGTGAGTCCATGTGAATGGGGTTTATGGATGGATTGGATAGATTTGATGGGATTTTGTGGAGGATTAGGATCATGTGGAGGGATAATAGGACATTGAGAGGGATAGGAATTATGACATGGATTTGAATGGGCACTTGGATCTTGACTTTGGGGAGGATTATGTGTTGGAGTGAGTGGATCTTGAGATGGAAGGGAATCATGCAATGAAATGGAGGGTATGGAATCATGAGATGGAGTAATTTGATCTTGACATGGAGGGAGTTTAGTGGATGGGATAAATGGAATAGGTTCATGAAGAGGAGGATAAGTGGAGGTTAACTCTTGACATGGAGGGATATCATTGGATGGGGTGGAGGGGATGTCTTGATCTTGATTAGGAATGGTATCATGAGATGGGTTAAGGAGGATAAGGGGATCCTAATATGGAAGGAGAGGATCTTCATATGGAAATGTGTCATAAGATGGAGAGGTGTCATAAGATGGAGGAATGTTTAGAGCTAGAGGAGAAGAGGAATCCATGTTATCATTCTTTGGAACAAGTTCTTGACATGTGTGGACTTGTGGGGGTAATGTGATGGAGGAGATGGAAGATTCAACTTGGGTGGATGGAGGGATGGGAGAATCATAAGGATTAGGAGATTGAAGTATGTATTTATTTGGAGGGGACAGTGGTCGGTTCATGACTTGAGGGGATTTAAAAAATTGATTTGGGGATTTATAGTTTTCTTCTAGCCTTTGGATCCATTCAATGGAAAAGGTAGTGTGGGATGGGGATGATGTAGGACTTGGAGGATTGGGATTATGTGGAGGATAAGGATTATGATTTTGGATATGAAGATACAAATATGGGGGATTAGGTGTAGGATTGGGAATAAATGGTAGATGGGAATTATGAATTTGGACAAATGGGGAAGGACATATGTCTTCAAAGGCAAACTTTTTCTTTTGACCCCCATTTTGTAGGCTAAGGACAATGTTTTGGAGTTATTGAATCTCGTGGGCAAGGTGGCTATGGAGAGAATTATGTGTCGGTGAAGGATAATGAGATAAATTTATCTTGTCAAAGGTAGAGGAAGGATAAGAAATGGTAGATGAATTTGGATTGGATATGATGTATTGAGAATTGATTTGGTAGGTAGGTTGGATTGGAGGTATGGTTTGAGAATTATGGTTTAGCATTTTATAGTCCTCAACCATTTTGTGAAACCAATCCATATCCACGGTGTTTGAATGGGGGGTTTTGGAATTGGATTAGAAGATGATGTGGAAGAAGTTTTAGATTAAGAGTGGATGAAATGACAGATTTGAGGATAGATGAAATATGAACTCAAGACTTAGGAGCAATACTTGGACTTTGTTTTGATTTAAGAAGGAAAGACCTCAAGGATTTTGATTTGATTGGATTTGATTATGAGGGCAGGGCCTCAAAGTTGGATTTGATTTGATTTGATTTTGATTTAAAGGTTTGAGACAAACCTAGGTGAAACAAGACCCTATGATGGTGCAAACAAAGGATTGATTTGGATGATGATATATTCTTCTACTTGGAGATAGACTAATGATCCCAAGTAAAATAGGATATGACTAAGAGAAGTAATTTCTTGAGATAGACTAATGTTCTCAAAGCAATATGATTCAAATATATGGTTTCTAATGATGAGGGTCTATGAAACACTTTGATAAATATTTCAACGTAAGATTTGAGATGAAACATCTTGACGAAGGTGTGAAAGATGAAGTTTGATTTGACATGGGTCAATCTTGACTATGGTTGGATGTGGGTCAATCAAGATAACTAGGATTAAAGTCCAAATATTTTGATGGTGCTCCTAAACCAAAAGTAGAAGATTTTATGAAAATTGGAATTAGAAGGAGATGTGGAAGAAGATTTGAATGAAGAATGGATGAACCTTAGAAGACTAATGAGAGATGTTGGAAGACAAGGGAATAATTAAGGGTGATTGGTTTGGATGAAAAGGAAGATGAATTGGATTAGGATTTGATAGAATGATATGAGGTTGACAAGTGAATTGGATTACAAGAATGATGTTTGGATTAGGTTGGAGAAAGATGAATGATTAGATTGGATTAAGAAAGAGGATGTTGATGTGGATTAGAGAGATGATTAGGATGATGATTAGGAAGATTGTGGATGTTTAGGATGGAATGATTAGAACGATTGAGAATAATAAAAATGAATTGGAAGAGGTGATTAGGACAATTATGATGATGATGAATAAGTGGGTTGATGTGGAGATGACAATGTAGGATTTTGATTGATTTTGGATGTTTTAGGTCTATTTGTTCATTGGCAAGAACTGATTTTCAACATACATCAAAGGCATTGACTACGCTAAGTATACCTTGATTCATATTTTGGGTATAATTGACAGTTATTGAAGACACATATCTGAAAATAGTCTTGGAAGGGACAAAGCAACCTTATAGGAGATAAGCAATTGTGACTTTGGGGAATTTTGATAAAATTGTGATATTTTTTTTGTGTATGTTCAAGTGACTCTTTCAAGCCACTTATGTTTTTACGTGGTTTAACACAATGAATACAGTACTAACAGTAGCTACCTTAAGGAATTGTCTTTGCATGAAATATTTTAGGCCCATTGCTTGGCAGTCCTTTGGCTCACACAATAGTGTCACCCCCGAAAGGGCGCCCATATTTTTTCCTTTTTCCAGGTATTATTTCCGTGCTACAAAAATCTCTTTCACAACACAATACCCTGACACACGTATGATGGGAATCTTGGGGGGAGAATCTTCCCTCCCCTTCCACTATAATAAATCACCATTCGGACGTGAACTGGGTAGGCTACTAAGTTACAATTTCTAATAAGATATCATGGTGTCCTTGCAATCATTTTGTATGGTACGAGACACTTAAGTCTCTAGTTCAACCATGCTAATATTCTGAGGATATTCACTCAGTATGGACTACCATTGAACATGACCCGCCCGAGCTTGAAGGGATAAAGCGGACCTTTGGGTCACACCTTATTTTTATACTGGCCAAAGGGATTTACCAGTTTGAGGTCTTCCTCTAAAGGGGAAGCACACCCTCTAGATAGGCCTCTCTAGAAGCTAGATTAAGCTAAGATTTCTCTTCACCCAAGTTCCACGAAGGCAAGGGGAGAGGATACAGTTATAGTTTAATCATAGCGTCATGCAATTGAAGGGATCTATCTAATGACAAATAGCTCGAAAGAAGTGTTGAAAAACACTTCTTCAAACAAACCAAAAAGAATTCATTTTCCAAATTGAATCTAATTAGAGCAACTAAGTGTTTTCTACCTAAGCAAAAGACAAAATAGTATGATTAAGCATGCAAGTTCAATTTATTTTTGACACATCAATAAGAAAAGCATGTAAAAAGGTGTGTTTGTTTGCCTTAAGTCATTCAAGATTTTATGAGGTTCATTCCCTTATGCATTGAAGATTAGATATGGTTAATTCCTTTAAGCAACATACATTCAAAGACTAGTGTTTAAATCATACAAGTTCATTCCCAAAATCCATTAAAATCCAAGGAAACCTACATGAAAAATATTAGTAATCTTTAAAGTCTTCAAACCTGAAATGCTATAAAAAGGAAAATAGATTAGTAACACTTGATTCCCAAAAATATTGTCATGCCCAAAACTAGGGCAAAACACACACACAATTTTTTTTTTTTGAAACACAAAGGTACGTACAACTAACAGAGGGAGAGTTGGAAGTATAATAAAAAAGTATAGTTAACCTCTGCATAACAAGGTACAGGTGCAAACATAATAAGGGTCAAGCCACAATAGATTCAAAAATTGGGCACCAACTTACTCCACAGTTATCTGAATCCTCAACTTGGGTTTACTTAAGTCTGATTTCTCGTTTAAAATCATGATGGTAGTTAGTGGTTCAGGAACATAGGTTCATCTGGGTTGTCCTTACTTAACCTTATATTTAGATTTAAACTTATTTCACCCAAGTTTAATTCCAGTTAGCATTAGACAATGAGATATTGACAAGATTACGATAGAATAACATTTTCACCTATATAAATCAATTATTAATTAAAATTCATTTCTATA
>MU225923.1:2029463-2057428 GCA_018584345.1 Thuja plicata
GGAGTAGAGGGATTATACCAAAGGGATTTTGATTCAAGAGGATTTTATCTAGCCATTTTGAATTTACTCCTTCAAATGGGACCTCTCAAGGCTTAAATCATCATATTTTCTTAAAAATGTGCAATTTTAGCAAAAAATAGTATGTTCAAAAAAGTGGGACACACTATTGTGGGACCACCCTGATGCTAATTATAATTTATTTTTATAATAATGATTTGATTTAAAGAAAAAGATAAGATGTAATAGAGTGTCATGCATGTGGAACACAATAAGAATAGATGCATACAAATAATTTCATGAATTTGAAGTCAAGGCCATGTCGAGGCATGCCTAATGGAAGAAATGTAGAACAAGACTAAAGGTATTATTGTAGAAAAAAAGAGTTGAGTGTAATTGAAGGATAACTTTTTTTACTATTAGATGAAGAGGTAAAACTTACATTTTGTGAGTTAATTGGTGATCTTGATTTGCATATGAATGATCTTAAAGGAATGAATGGATATAAGTAAGCTGAAAAGTGCACTGCATTAATAAAGAGTAGAGGAATTTTAAAAATTGATGAGATTGAAACTAATATTTATTTTTATTTAATTGAAATGTTTTTGAATTAAAAAAGAAGAATTACAAGGGTGATTTTCATTACAACCAACAACTAAATAGTGTGCAACTAGACAAGCCAGTGAGAGAATGGAACTAATAAACACCCCTAAACCAATGCAATGTTGTTACAAGAAAAAGAATAAAAAAAATAATATAGAAAAGTCAAAGAGAAAGGAACAAAGTGGGTCAGTCAGGCCCTAGCACCTCTCCTGCCAATCATTATCATTTTTATCCATTCCCCACAAAGAAAATCTAGGAGCTCTTTATTATCTACCCATAATTATCTTGCGGATTTGACTGCAGAATGAAGAAGGTAGTGGCGACACTATACATAATATTACAACAAAACTTCATAATGTTTTGCATTATATTTTTAGAATCAGAGAACTTATTTTGCATTTCCTCAAACTTTTTCTTAATGTGTTGAAGATCTAGGGCATCAATCCTTTCTAAGAGTACCTAACAATTTGAGTAGCCCATGATAGATGAGCATACATCATCTTTCACATTCTTAATATCATGGTTTTAATTGAAGCTATCAAAGGCATGTGAATTAGTATCACTACTTTTAGATCTCTTCTAGAGCTCATCCTTCCATCTCACCCTCTTCGACTTAGTTTTCACAACAACCTCCACTACAAAAACTCCATCCATTTGACTGGGATCCCATTTCTTAAGAATGGGGCCACCATATCTCTGATCTCTTCTCCAGATGGTATAATCATCTTCAAAATATTTGGTAGACATTTGGTGAAAACCCTAAACCAGATTTACTATAATTTTCTTCCCCTCATCCATTTTAGTGTGTGTCAAACCTATCTCTCTATCCAAATATCCCGTTAGTTGATTAACTATAGTAGCACAAAAAATCCTGAATAATGGCCATAGGTTCAACTTTATATGACTATTTCATTACCCCCCCTTTTGAATTCCTTGGGTGACAATCCAAAAATTTGAAAGTAGTCTGGGTGGGATAATACAGATCATCAACACAAACATGTGCCAAATCTGAATACTTGGATGAATGTAGATTTGTCCTAGCATAGCATGGAAGACCACTACAACCTGTACAAGGTCAAGAGGGCTCTATAAAAGTCCACAATAAGAGACGTTGAAATTTTGAAGGTAGAGTTAAACATAAGAAAAAATATTTGAAATGAGACCATGGTCCAGAAAAAGGTAGTAATGGACCCAAAATCAGCACCCCAACAAATCATTGGGAGTTCTAACTCTCCTCTTCACTAATGTGCACAATATATGAGGGTAAACTTCCTAATATGCACCAACAATGAATTCCCAAATTATCCAAACCTAATGCAACCAAGGTATTGGTTGTATTATTTCCTTCTCTATAGGTGTGATCAATGGTGAATAGGCATAGGCCCAAAAGGATCCCTTTGACATACCATAGAATTCCCTCTATGGACCAACAATTTTTTCTTTTCCCCTTCATTAAGTCTAGGATATATTTATAGTCACCAAAAATTACCAAAGTACTGATATAAATGGAAAGATTCAATTTAATCCCCCAAAGGAGATCCATACCTTAAAATTGGTTATTCGTATAACCATCCAGATTTCTCAAGTAATCCAAAATCAGCTTGCCTTGATCAGACCTCATAATGCCACCAACAACAACTTTTTTTGTCTGTAGCAACACCATCAAATTTTAATTTATACCATCCCTTCCTTGGGGGTTTCAATCTTGTACCTTTCCTTTTGATGAGCTTGGATTTTTCAACCAAGGAAAAGTTTGTGGGTAGACCCTAATTAGAAGTAATATTTACCTCAAAGGGGGTAGGGGGATTAAAAAACACTTTTTAAGTTCACCACTCTTAAATTATCTAAAATTAACTTGTAAAATAATTGGAAGACACTATCCACAGAATTCATTGTATCTCTCAATATTCTATTCTTCCTTTCTTTCCAAATACTCGAAGAAAGGTGAGGGGGAATGAATTTATAGAGTTGCTTAATGTGGGGTTATAAACCATTCCTCTCCATTCAAAGAGAAGTTGTAGCATGTTACTATTAGCAACCCATTATAGATCAAGTTTTAACAATACCATAGCCTATAAATCTTGAGTGAAAGTGCAGTGAAGGAAGATATGAGGAATGGATTCCTCCTCTTCTCTATACATGGTACATCTATTAGGAAGTTGGAAACCCCTCTTAATAAGATTTTCCTAAGTGATAATTTTCCATGCATAATTGTCCACCAAAAGATGTTGATTTTGGGAATTAGATGTAGGTTCCAAAACAAGCATCCCCAAGATTGAGGATTATCCTTGGTTACTAATAGACTATAAGAAGATTTCACCAAGAATTATCCATTAGTGTTTTTTCACAAAAAGAAATGATCTGCCCTATAGAAAAGGGTACCCTAATTTTTTGGATATTATTATGAAGAAGTTGGGCAATGCCTAGAATGTTTGGCTAGATAAGACATCATAGATAAAGGTCCTTCCATTGTCTATTGCCTAAAATATAGTCAGCAACCTTGTGTCCAAAGAAGTTACTGGCCACATTCCTAAGACATTTGAGGTTCAAAAAAGCTGAAAGATGGGTATTATTAACCCAAACATCCTCCTATAAATTTATGGTTATACTATCTCCAATTTTCCATTTTAGATCTGATTGAATTATACCTTTACCTTTGACGATATTATTCCAGATTTTGGAACCTCTCGGGTAAACTTGGTTAGAGAGGTTAAAAAAAAAATCTCAAAATTTAGGTATTTAGCACTCATTATCTCACACCAATCAGCCTGGTGGAGAGCCAATTTTCATCCCACATTTTATATAAGAGCTTTATTCATAGGAATAATCATTCTAATGCCTAGTCCACCAACCTTTTTAGGCTTATAGATTGTATTGCAATTTACAAAGGCCATCCTATTTTTTTCCTCCATTCTATTCCATAGGAATTTTATTTTAATTTTATCTATTTTTATAGTAATTGGACCCTTTTAAAAAGTGAGATGAAGTAGATCAGGATATCTTAATGAGAAGAGGCAAGTAGTTGAAGAAAACCAAAATTGCTCAGGATCTTACCTTTCCAGCCCTCTAGTTTTCTTTGGATACATTCTATGATGGAACTCTAGAAGGAAACAAAGACTTCCTTCACTATTAGAGGGATTACCAAGTATTACCCTAGGAGTTAAATAGTATGAAAACCAAGAATCTTGTGAATCTTGTCCTGAAGATCTTGTTTAGTGTTAAAGAAATAGAGATTACTTTATTGGTAATTGATAAATTGACCAGAAACTAAAGCATAGTTATTGAGTAAATTCTTCCTGATTATTGCTTCCACTAAAAAGGATCTCCCAAAAAGGATAGTATCATCCAAAAATTTTTGCATGACACTATTGGGAAGGGTGGATGTCTCCTTAAATCCCTATAGAGTGCCCATGCTAACTAATGTTAAGTTCTTGCCAAGAAATTCAACCAAGATAATAAATAGATAGGGTGAGAGAGGATCTCCCTATCTTAAACCATTTTCAACACCTAAATTCCCCCTTGGGATTCCATTAACAATGATATAGTAGTTAACTATTTCCACACAAGTACTAATGATATGAATAAGTCTATCCCGAAAGCCCATTTTCTTCAGCACTTTCCAAAGGAAATCCCACCTAACCTTGTCATAAGCCTGGGAAATATCAAGCTTTAAAACCATATCTAGATAGATACTTTTATCCATAGAATGGATAATTTTATGAGTAGTGATTATCACATCAGGGATTTGTCTTCCTGGCATGAAACCTTTTTTGTTAGTGTTGATAAATTTACCCAAGAACGGTTTGATCTTGTTAACCAAAATTTTTGAGAAGATCTTATAAATGGTGTTTCATAAACCTATTGGTCAATAATATTCAATCTTAATTGGGTCTGGGACCTTAGGAGTCAAAGTAATGAAAGTATTATTAAGCTTTCTCAAGAGTTTCCTAGTACATAAGAAGTCCATTGTAGCCCTTGCGATGTCAAATTTGATAATTTCCAAAAAATCCTAGAAAAACATTGAAGGGAAACCATCAAGTCCTGAAGATTTGTAGGCTCCCATTGAGAAGATAGTAGCATTCACCTCCTCCTTGGAGATAGGGGCCAACATTAAAGCATTTTTCTCTAGGGTTAGGGAAGGTTGCAGGCATTGTAGAATTTTTTCGTCAGTAGAGCCATCAATATAGTTCTCTGAAGGAATTGCTGAAATAGTTGGTAGCCAAAACACCAATTTGTATCTCATCAAATATTTCCTAGTTCAAACCATATTTCGGACACTGTATTATATTTCTTCTCCTGTGTCTACTAGTAGAATTATGGAATAAGAAGGAATTTTTTTCTCCTTCCTTTAACCAGTGAATCCTCGATCTTTGTTTTTAAAATGGTTCTTCATTTTTAAGATATCCTTCCATTTCTCTCTTAGACTTTCTTCCTCTTTGCAGACTTTTTGGGAGTTGTCCCCACTTTCCATATTTTCTTGAATACCCTTCATGCACACATTGATATCCTTCCTTTTCAAAAATATATTTCCCAAAAGTCCATTTATTCCACCCTTGTACATTATTTCTAATGATTTCCTATTTCCTACAAACTCTAAACATTGTAGAACCCATTATAGGGGTGCTCCACCATTCCTTAATATGATTAAAAATATCATTATGAAAGGTCCACTCATCTCATACTTGAAAGGAATCAGTCTTTGGGGAGGTTTTTCCTTCCATAAAAAGATTATTTCTATGCTATGAAATAGTTTTGGGAAGGGCAATAAGAGTGACATTAAATCCCACTTCCCAGTTTGATGACACTAGTGTTAGGGCTTTTTCTTATTGAACCTTCAAGAGGTGTTTGAATACTTGATTAACTCTATGACTCCCAATATTTTAAACTAATGATCCAAGCAAGAGAAAATTATAATTGATGAGGATTTATGATAATATTTAGGGAAACTTATTATCACCTCATTATTTTCAGGTTCCACAACACCCAGGAAGGTATTACCTATATATAATTGGTGTCTAATAGTATTAGTAAATGTGGATATGGATTTTTTGCTTGTTTACTAAATTATCTTGTAAATTACTCTGCATGAGACTGAAAACAACTTGACACAGATCTTAACCATGAAAAATATTGAAATGATAACAACAAACAGTAGTGCTTTAAGGATGTTCATCCTTCTTCTTTTTTAGTTCTCAGAACTTAGGAAGGGTAACCTATTTTAATCCTCTCTCAAAGGGATTAGTAAAATGAACTGTATATCTTGATACAATTACTTAAACTTATATGTGTCTCACTGTAAATGTAAGGCATTTGTATATTTTGAATTACTTGGATGATGATAAACCACTTGACAGATTCTAGACCAGTGCCTATCCTTGGGCTACAAAGTCAAAGATGCAAATCCACAGAAAAGTAAATAAAGATACTATAGATTGCCTTAAAACCTATATAAAACTCAAGTAAGATGCCTTAAAAATTACCCTTTCACTTCCACATTACTATATCAAATCCTTAGATATTGTTATGCTCCCTAAAACTACTCACAAAACTTAGTTCTTCCCTTGAAAGAAACTTGGAAGCAATTAGATAGCTACCTTGTAACCAATATTCTTAAAATGCCTTACAGATTAAAAATAAAAGAGTATACACAATAAGTAAAGAGAAAACAACAATATAGAAGAGAATCTGCACTATATTTTATTTATATTCCCGATTCATACATATAAAGACCAAAAGCTCAAAAAGCTCAGACACAAATCTGTAGTCTGGCTTACAATTATATTTCACCACATTCTTAAGTTACAAAATTGATCTATATATATATATATATATATATCTTAACCATCTTGGAATCCTTAAGGAAAGGATGTAACAAGCTTTGGATGGTTTTAGATACCTAACCCTAAATACAGATAAAACAAAAGACAAGATAAACCAAGCAGTGGAAAGACAAAACAGAGGATGAAATTCAATTTTATCTTTTGTATTCATGTGATCTTTGACATCTTTGGTTGTGTATACTGAGGATCGTCTCTGATTTGATTTTGGTGTTAACTAACCTACTTGTCTTCCAAGAAATCTATACAAGGTGCTCTGACATTCCTTTATTCCTCATCAATTATGTTGAGGTCAATTGTGGTAGGCTTCTTCTTCTTAGGCTTTGTCATTGTATCCCATACTTCCACATCACTCTCTGCAGGCCAACAAAAACTTTGAATATCTTGCAATTGTGCTTTCTGCCTGTCCCACCTGACATCTTTAATTCCTTTAACATCTATCACAAATTTATTCATGTTAGTCTCAGCCTTGAATGCTTCATCCAGGATTTTATTGTAACATTCCATATCTAAATCTCCATTTGCAATAAATGCCTCTTTACTAGGCAACTTCCTGTCAAAATCTTCCTTCCAAGCCGCCCAAGCCTTGATCTGATTGTCTTCTCCCTTGATTGGAGGAAATCATCTATTTAAATCTTCTCCAAATAGGCTCAATCTTGCCTTAAACTGATTTAACTTACCTTTGAAGAAATGTAAAGTCACATTTGTTTTGGCTATCTCTTCACCAACCTCGATCACTATCTCAGGGAAATCCTGCCTATGTGGCAGTAAAGAGGCCAACCTTTCAAAAATTTGTGTCCTATTTGACCAAGTTGAAAAATAAGGTTTCAAAATATTAAGGTAACTAGTTACCTCAAAATGTAAAATAGGTAATTTATTATATGCAGCTAGTACCAAGTCAGTTTTATCTTTCAGAATATCTATCCTGTGCTGAAAAATATTTATTAATGGTCCATAGACCCTCTCATTACACTCACTTATCCCTTCCCCTGTTTCTACATTGTTCCCTATTTCCTTTTTCTGGATTTCTACATTTACACTTTCTTTGGGTGTGGCAGGGATAACTTCAGGCTTTTCTAATAATTTCCTAGTCAAATCCTCAACTGAATTTTCTAAAGCATGTATCTTAATGTAGCACATCTCCCTATCTTTGGCTATAGAACTAGCCTCACTTATCAAAATATCACATTTCTGGGATAGAGGCTTTGTTTCATCCTCATTTAGATGTGCCCAATAAGTCAAAATCTGAGAAAAATCCATGTCATTTATGTTGTTGACTAAACATGCCATCTGATTTCCTACCATTCTCTCTTGAATGCTTAATAGAGCTAGTTTATGATCTTTAGGAGCTAGGATCCACATTGTAACTACTTGAGATTTTGGATCATATCCAAATCTTTTGATCATTTCATTAACTTGTACTTTCGATGTCAATTTCAAGTTTGGCTACCTTCTGATTTGATCTATTATGAAGGATGATGCTAGATCCGAACCCTCAACAAGTAACACACCACTTTCTTTGACCAACTTCCTGGCCTCCTCAAGATTTCTTTCTTTAGACTCAGGATCATAGTTTTATATGGCTAGGAGGGCCTCATTAGTGACTGGTTCTCCTCCCTCCAATCTCAGCTGTTCACTCACTTGTCTCTATTTATCCCACCTAAGGAAATCTTTGAACTCCTGAGTTTTGATGAAATTGTCATCATCAAGGAACTATTGCTGATGGATAATTCTTTCATCAATGCTAGTTAGGAGAGGTAATTCAATTTCTTCTTCAACCTCTTGTTGTATTTCCTTTCATTTTCTAATCTCTTTCCTCAACTGGAGATCATAAGGTCTATTACCATGAATAAGGGAAATTACTCTATCCCTCTTCTTTTCCTTTCTTACATAGGTTAAAGCATGTGAAGCTTCACCAATATCAAGATTTTTCCTTTTGAAAGTAGGCTCATTAGTAGTCTCATGCTCTGGGACCTTTGTTAGTTCAATAATATACTCTTGTCCTTCTTCTGTAATATTTAATGGTAGAGCTTGGTAAAATGGGTAAGCTCTAGGAGAAGGACAACCTTGATCACTATCATCTTCATATTCTGACTCTGAATTTTCTCTATGGCCCTTTTCAGGTACCACTAGTGCTTCTTCCAACTGATTACATAGAAGTGTGTGATTTTCAATCATTGCATCTATCCTCTTGAGATAAGGAAAATTAGGGTAGAACCCTCCAAAACTCATCCCTTTTCTATTGAACTACCTTTACAAGTCCATAAGTTCTTGGATCTTATCTTCTCTTCTTACCACTTCTTCTTCCTCCAAAATATTTTTGATGGCATCCTCCTCCATATCCTCTTCATGTGCATAGTTATATGGTATGGTAGGGGTTAGAAGCTTCTTGGCTCCCTCAATGAATCCTTCAATATCATTGTATCTACACAAGGCTACACTCATCTTGTAATAAATCATCCAATTATTTATTGGATCTATGGCTTTCTTGCCAATTATAAAATGATACACTTTGAACTGTCTAGGGGTAAATGTCCCTTTTCTATGTGGTGCTAAGTGTTCTTGATCTATCAACATTAACTACTAGATAAACTCCATTGCAACTATCCTAGTTGGAACATGATATGGGAGAATGTGAGGAGGATGTGAACATCCATATACTCTTATCATTATAAAGTTGTTTCCTATATATAAATCTCCCCAATTATGATCACCAAGCCACTTATCAACATACTCACATGGTCTCAAAAGATGCAATAATTTTGTAGGCAACCTGGTCTTGTTCACTCCTAGGCTTTGCATTATAGGGTATACAATCCAACTCTCAAATCCACAGAAATCACAATCTTTAGCGATGTAGTTCCACACTTTGATCCAGAATTGAATGAGGTTGGGCTGATTGAAATGGAACCTTTGGGGATTCAAATTTTGTATATCCATTATGGGATAATTGAAATAAAGCAATAAATCCATCAAAATAGAATAATGCAAAAACTTGGGCTCCTTGTCCTTCTTCCTGATAGCAAAAAAATTGTCATGCATCCTATCAATAATATACTGGATATAATCATAACTAGTGCTTGTATACACATCTTGTATAGCTAAAATCATCATCAAAATACCTGCATTTATCCTCTTTGCACCTCCATCCCTCCCTAGCACTCTACACAATGCATACGAAATATATTTCATGTGGTGGTTCAAATCTTTATAACAATAAGGAGCCAAACCTGCTATAGGGGAAATATAATTCCTTGTCTCATTTGGCATGTGTTTCTTTATCATATTTCTGACAAC
The DNA here is from genome assembly GCA_018584345.1 of Thuja plicata. Lineage (NCBI taxonomy): Eukaryota > Viridiplantae > Streptophyta > Pinopsida > Cupressales > Cupressaceae > Thuja > Thuja plicata. Next base: position 2,039,198 of record MU225923.1, read on the forward strand.
CCCAGATTGCTTTTCATACCTCTCTTCTTTTTTTTTGAGGTTTATTTAAGTTTATGTTTGATAATAAAGGTTAAATGCTTACATAAATGAATTTCTATTCAAAGCAAGTAACACAGTCCCATCTCTTTTCTTAATTGTTTTACTAAAATCATCATAACTATTTGCTAGGGCTAAAATAAAATCAGCATCTACAAACACATCAGGAACTAATATCCTAGCCAGTCCACATGTCCAAGGATTTGAAATAGGCATAGATCCATCATAATTTTTATAAAATTAATTGAACAGAGAATAACCTGATGTTCCTGGTGTCTTCGCATTTCTAATGTTGACCAACTCACCAACCAGGATATCAACATTTGCTCTCTTATTCTATGTAGAACCTAGAAATAACTTCAGGAACTCATCTGAATAGTTCCTCTTTCCCTTGGCATCATCATCCACATCATCGTTTCTTCTAGTTGTTGAATTCATACTCAATGCTTGACTCATCTTGTTCTCTTCTGTTCTGTTCTCAATTTTTGGCACCGAAATTGAAATAATTCTATCACAGGAAACCCTTATTCTGAACTACAATGTATTGAAATAATTCAAGATCACTAAAAATCACACCAATTACTTTGAATTCTATAAAAACTTAGCTCAATTCACTCTTTAGAAATGGCAACAATTCTCACTTTTCTCGGACACAAAAAAACTTAACAAATTCTCTGCTTCTGAAAATTTGAATGCAAGGTAAGTGATAATAAACATGATGTTGTCTATTTATGGAAAAATTCTCAAAGTACACAGCTCATTATTGGAAAATCTATCATTTCTGCCTTCAATTTTACATACTGTGTCATTAATATAAATTCTAGCCATAGCTTTTGATCATGACAGGCAATCTAATTCATATGAATGACAAATTCATGAGAATTATTATTAAAATTGATCAAGGGTTAAAAAAAATGATGTGATTGGCTCTTTTCATCAACTTTTCCACCTTTTCATTACTATTCTGCCTTCCTATTGACCGGTGACTTTTCAACCGTAACATGTCAACATCAATTTTAAATTTTCCCCATTGTATTCATCATTTTCCTTATCTGGCAACCTAGCAACTATGATTTATCTCTATGTCACTTAACATTTCTTTTAACTCTAAATTTTGTTGGAGACTTGGCAACAACATGTGTTCCTTTACTTCAGTTTAACCTTAGTCAGCTTTTGGCAATCACACGACTGAGGAAATCCAATTTGCTGAAAGGAAATCCTAACTCTAAGTTTATCATGCAACATCCCATCCAATGTAGATTTCCTTGTAATCAGACGCTTATTGCTAAGTCTCTTAATCATATTAATTCTTTATGGGATTTCATGACTTAATCTTATGTCGCTTAATCACCAAATAATTATTACTTAACTATTTTATTCTAGAGACATGGGAACTATAGTTCAATGTTACATTTATTTCCTTCTGTCTCTAAGTCACTTAAAGAAATTAACTTTAACCTTTTCACCTGGAGACTTGATGACTACCATTGATTTCTCATCTATCATCATCCAATGGCTCCGCTTAGTTTCTAAAACCTTCATAGAAACCCTAACTTATTTGGAGACCTGTTGACAAGAATATAATATTATCTTTTGTCTCTTAGCCACCATATGTCAAACTTCACATTCTATGACTACGCGACTGCATATTTTAATCACTTATATTTCAGAATATGTGTCTCTTCATTACTTCTTGTCTCTTAATCGTTGAATGAATGTTGACTTATCAAAATTGATTAGCGACTATGCAAAAACTGTATATCTTTTCTTTGCTTACGGTTATCTCCAAGTCTCTGAATCCTTTACCTTAACTCATTTTTATCCTGAGACTCAGGGACAATGTAATCTTTAAAACTCACCACTTAACTCTGATTTGATTTGGAGACAGCGCGACCACAGTATATCAATGTTGCCAAATAATTTACTAACTGTAAGGCTTATTGTGAGACTTTCTAACCACTGTTAGATCTCTCATCTGATGGACAGTTACCGCTCAATCTCTTGACCAAAGTGGCATATTTTCTCTTGGAGATAACATGACAAGAGCATTCCGCTGAGTCTCTAAACCAAGTGGAATATTATTTCAACACTTAGAGACTTAGTGACCTATCTAAAAAGCACATGATTTATTTCATAACTTAAGCTCAAAAAAGGTAACATTAAAACATAACTTCAACGTGGAAACTAGGGCTTTTTTAAATATTTTGAATGAAAATGACCCAAAGGCTTAGGGTTTCTGGTCTTTTCAAAAAAGGATTTTGAGGTCAAAAAACTTATTTTCTGCAGGATATTACCATTTTCAACTATGAACTCAACTTTCAAGGTACAGGAAAGGTAGGTACTCTCAAAATTTTTATGGCAAATTTCAAAATAGGCAAAACAACCAATAGTGGCTCTATCTGTGGATGGCTAAACACAAGTTTATGGAAAAGAATCACAGAATCTCTAGTTGCAGACCTCTTATTCGGAAAAAACTAAACTACAGCTCAAAGGGAAACACACAACAGAAAAGAAAACCTACCCCTATACAATATGGTACAAAAATTACTGGTGCATAAAACTTTGTTTTCAATTGAAGAAAGGTTTCAACAATTGCCCATGCACTGGCAACTCATATTCTTCATCATCCATGTTCTTTAAAATATAGGAATCTTTCCCAAATCTTTTAGAAATAATAAAAGGCCCCAGCCACAAAGATTCAAACTTCTTGTGCTTACCTTTGTCTTATGATCTTACATTCCATTGGAGCACTAAGTCAGCAGATACAAACTTTTTGCAACTTTCTCTTTTATCAAATAGATACTTAATTTTTTTTTGCAACTTTATGTTTTCCTTCTGTCCTTCTCTTTTGATCTCATCAAGCTTGGTCAATTTTAATATTCTGTCTTTCATTGGATCTGAGACTTCTAATTCTTCCTCTTGTATGAGCTTGTATATAGGTAAAAAAATATTTACATGCATCCTAGCCTGCAAACCATATACTAACTCAAATGGTGTCCTACCAGTAGCCTTCTTAACTGTTATTCTGTCATCCCATAAGGCTAATCTCAACCTTGTATGTCAGGCTATCTTTTTCTTTTCTAAGATTTTCTTTAAAATTTTCAGAATACTTTTGTTACTGGATTCTACTTGGCCATTTACCTGGGGATGATATGGGGATGAATATGAAATTATAATCCCATATTCATTGCAAAATTCTTTGATCTCATCAGATCTGAAACACAAGGCATTATCCATGACCAATTTGGATGGGACACCAAATCTAGCTAAAATATTTTCCAATAAAAACTTTGTAACTATCTTACTTGTTGCTTTTTTAGTGGGGATAGCTTTTATCCATTTAGAAAAATAATCAGTAGCCACTAATATCCAAATGTGTCCTCCACTAGACTTTTTTGAAAATTCCCCAATAAAGTCAATACCCCATATGGAAAAAGGTGCCTCAACACTTACAAGATTTAACAGTAGGGCACATGAGAAATTTAACTTGTTTGAAAACCTTTGACAAGGCTCACACTTCTGAACAAATGCATAGGTATCTTTAAAAACACTAGGTCAATAATACCCTTCCCTTAAAATCTTATGAGTAGTAGTTTTTGTAGAAAAATGCCCACCACATATCCCAGCATGCATTTCATTCAATATTTTTTTAGCTTGATTTTTATCCAAACATAACAATAACACACCATTTTTATCCTTCCAATATAGGTCTCCTTGAATTAAGATGTACTTCTGAGCTTGCAACTTTAGACTCCTCTATTGATTTTCTGTCATATTATCAAGACACTTGGCATTTTTCAAGAAAAACACAATATCAGTATAAAATGGTTGTCTTTCTATACTTGTGACTATCTGATCCTATGTCTCTACATCATTTAATTGAACTAAATCCAAGTTATCCTCTATCATGAGTTTTTCCAAACCCTGACCTCTTATTAGCTTTGTAATGTGGATTTCAAGATTAAATTCTTGTATTCTATTTATCCACTTACACCTCTTACTAGTGACTTCTGACTGAGTAAGGATGTCTTTGACTACTGAATGTGGGACATATGCTTCTACTTTAGCATAGAAAAAATATGGTCTAAAGTATTTTATAGATTTTACTAAAGCATATGCTTTCTTCTCCATCATCTCATAATTTATCTCTGCAGCCTAAAGAGATTTACTATAAAAGGCAATTAGATTCTCAAACCCTTGTTCATCCTTTTTTCGTAACACAACAACAATTGTATGATAAGATACAAATGAAAATAAAGAAAAGGGCTTACTATAGTCAGGTGATTTTAAAACAGGAGCCTCTTGCACTGCCTTCTTTATTTTCTCAAATGCCATTTGAGCTTCTTTATTCCAGTTTAATTTTGCATCTTTCTTTAGCAACTTTATGATAGGTTTGACAATTTCTGCAAAGTTTGTTATAAACCTTCTAAAAAAATTAATCTTTCCTAAGAAATACTGTACTCCTTTTAGGTTCTTTGGAGCAATGACTTTCTGGATTGCTTCTACTCTTTCAGGGTCTATTTTTACCCCATCCTTAAACACTATGTGTCCTAGCAACTTTCCTTCTTGTACTGCAAAATGAAATTTCTTAGGATTCAATGAAACACCATATTCTAAAGCTTTATTAAAATTTTTATTCAGGTGTTCACAATGATCTTCAGCTTTCTTAGAATATGCAGTTAGATCATCCTGATATATGACCATGAACAAGTCAATAAATTCTTTAAAAGCAACATCCATAGCTCTCTGAAAATTTGCTCCTGCATTTATCAATCCAAATGACATTCTGATATAAACATAGATTCCCCAAGGAGTGGTAAATGCAATCTTGTACTATTCTGATTCTTTAACTAAAACTTGGTTATATCCTAAGAAACCATCCATCATTGTCAGCAACTCACAACCAGTCACTTTGTGTAACATTGCCTCCATATTAGGTAAGGAATAATTATCTTTTAATGCAGCAATATTTAAATTTTTGAAATCCAAACATAGCCTGATGTCACCATTCTTTTTTCTCACTGGCACCAAGTTTGAAACCCATGTTGAGTGTTTGATAGGCTGGATAATCCCAGCATCCTTTAACTTCATCAACTCTTGCTGCATCTTAGGATCTAGTAAAGGATTGATAGGCCTCTATTTTTGCCTAAATGGTTTTACCTCTAATTTCAGTGGGATCTCATGTTGGAAAAGGTCTTCCCTATAAGCCTTTAAGTCCTCATATGACCATGAAAAAACATGCTTATATTTTCTCAGTAATTTAGTCAAATTTGTCCTTATATGAGAATCTAAACCTTTTCCAATGTAAAAAACTTGAGGACTAGTTTTTGATCCTAGGTTTATTTCCTCCAAGTCCTCAGTCTTAGCATTGCTTATTTTTGTTGAATTTTCATGTTGACTACTAAACAATGCCTCAAGTTCAACCAGACCCTTAGGAATATAATTAGAACCTAATTGGACAACCTCACTTCCTAAAACATAGTCTTTACCATCATTATTTTCAATCAAAGTACTGCAATCTATGCTCTAGTTCTCATAATGGTCTAGAAATTGAATGAATCTCAGAATATCTTGGTCATCCTGAAAAAATTTCCATTTGTAAATGTTATCTGGAACAATTGGTCTTGTCTTGACTTCCAGTATTGACACCCCATGTAAGGTCTGATCATCAGTTTTTAGAGCAACATTTGCTAAGAAATCTGCCATTATATTCTTTGACCTTTCTATCCCACTTATATCAAAGACATCAAACATTTCAATTTGATCCCAAATAGCATATTTATACATTTTTAATCTATCATTCTTTACTGCATATTTGGATCTGATTTGGGCTACCACTAATTCAGACTCACCACAAACCTTTAAACATTTAATTCCATGTTTGATGGCAATTTATAGCCCTAAAGACAAAGCCTCATACTCTGTAGTATTATTTGTACATTGGAAGGCCAATAAAAAGGAATATTAAAAGTTGTACCTAACGGAGATACTAATAACACACCAGCTCCTGATCCTTCTTTTGAGCAAGCTCCATAAAAATAAATTTTCCACAATCCATCACTTTGTACATTCAACTCTTTGACTAGAGGATCAGTATTTTCTTTCTGATGATGATGGTCATTCCTCTGCACTCTAAAATTATCCATATCCACATAAATGCAACAATTAATGTTAGTGTCTTCAAACCATTCTATCATGTGAGGAGTTCTACCCTCCCTTGACACCTTAACATTATTTCCAGCAATGTTGAAAGTAGCATATGATAAATCAATTTGTATACTACTTCCCATTGAAGCACCCCACTTTCTTGACAGCAACATCCCATAGTGTGGTGGTATATCAACAACAAGAACATTCATATTCAACACCACATCAGGACATATTGCTAATTTATAAGGCATGGCTTCAATGGTACCAATCACGGGGACTTCTCTAGAATCCATTGCTTGACATATCCCATGAGGATTGTCCACTTGTAGTCCCATAGACCTCATAATTTCCACTAACATAATAGTGTTTGATGCTCCTGAATCAATCATACAATTTTTTAGCATCCATCCATTAATTACCAGTGAAAGTAAAAATGGGTCAACAACTTTAGGGGAAGAAGTTGTGTTTAAGAAAATTTGAGGAATCTCAGAAGTTAATACTTCAACTTCCTTCCCTTTGTTTATTGGTTTCTTATCATCATTTTCTATATTTTGAACCTTCACTGTAGGCACACTATTTAATAATGACAAAACCTTTTCTTTATGTTCTTTGATTCTCATCATTTCTAAAAATGGCACTTTCAGAGTCATTTGAGATAAACAGTGACCCATATCTACTGGAGTATATTTTACATCTGAGGATTTTGATTTTTCAACAATAATATCATTTTCCTCAATTTGTATATTCAGAGTTGGTTCTTTAGATTTTTTTTTCTACCCTAAAATTAGAAGTACTTACTTCTCGCTCTTTTGATTTTCCTTTTTGTACAACATTTGGTTCTAAGGCTTTTGTCATAATTTTGACCTTAGGTTTGTTTGCATTTTCCCCAGGTCCTTCTTCTGTACATATTTGGTGACTATTTTGTTTTCTTTTATAAACACACCAGATGGTTGACTACCAATACCACCCACTTCTCTCTTTCTTAAATGGTAATTACTTCTATCCTTGTTTACTAGGTCTGTAGTAATCCATGCTTTCTCTTTATCTGAAGCTTTTCTGACTAAAGGAATATCTTGATTGTTTTGTGCATAACATCTTATATGCTCATTAGTTTCCTCTACTTCACTATCTGATAAAAATTATTGATGAATGGCCTCTACATTTCCTTGTGAACTATATGAATCATGATTTTCATTTTCATTATTTGAGTCTATATCATAACATGAATATGCATTCATCATATTGTGATCACATTGTTCACCCTCATCATTTCATTGTTCTTCATTTACTTTCAAATCCAAGGAAATAATACAAAAATCAGGGTTGTGTGGGGCCTCACAAGCCTCACACCAGAAATCATCATTGCATAAATGGACAACATTTTTATGTAGAGGGTCTAGAGTTCTGTTATTAGTTTTCTCTTTTCTAGGTGAAACAATAGGCTTCCCATCCTTAAACTGAGTTCCATAAGGATGATTTTGCATTCCATTCAAAGGATTGTAAGTACTATTGTAATAAGGCCTATTGTTTTGAGAAGCCCTATATTCCTTATATTTTGGTTCTTTTAGGTTACTCCTACTAAACCTTGAATCATCTCTCCTATTTAATTTCCAAGACACCCTTCTGTTCATTTCAATATTTACTGCTATCTTATAATCATCAATAAGAGTTCCAGGGTTTTTATCCCTAAGAGAATATCCCATTTTAGAATCAAAGGTATTAAAATAAGTTGCTAGACCTACCTCTTCATCGAGCCTTATTTTTTGAAATAATTTGTGCATTGCTCTTTGAAATCTGGTATTAAACTCAGTGACCTCTTCATTGTAATTCTTTTTGATGTTATTGACCTCATTGAGAAAGAATCCTTTGTTTTTTTTATCACCATACTGATCTTTAAACAATTCAATTAACTCATCCATGGAAGCAACAGAACCATTAGAAATTCTTCTAAACCATTCTCTAGCATCCTCTACTAGAGACTGAACAAAAAGCTTCATTAACACATCTTCATGAGTGATATTTAAATCATCAACAAAATCAATGAATTTTCTTAAGTGTGTTTCACAAGAAATAACATTATTACCTGCAAACTTTGGGAGCTTTTCTCCTATATCACCCATATCTTTTGGAAATGTATTGGGGTATCCAGGGATACCAATGAAGTTAAACTATTTGTCCTCTCAGTATGCAATGGTTTTCTTTGAAAATTATCATTCTCTTTAAAAGTAGTGGCTTTTTCTTTAGAAGCTATTGTTTTCTCTGCTCCAGCATAAGAATATTTGGAAGACTGCAAAAAATCTATTTTCTTCTTCATTTGAATTGTTTCAGCTTCCATTTGTGCCTTTTCTAGCATTTTTTCCATGGTCTCCTTTTCGATTCTTAGTTTCTCAAGATCAATATCCAACTTGGACATATGCTCTGTTAAAGGCCTCTGAAACTTAGGTTCCTCAATTTTTCTTTCAGTCATCTTCTATTTGCCTTAAACATTTTGTGAACTAGAAGCTCTGTGAGTGAGTGGTATTTATTGATCCTTTTTGAGATCTCTCTATATTCCTTGTGGTTTGGTATCTTAAAGATCTTCTTTTGATTTTATCAACATATTTCTTTTCATGTTTTTTCTTCTTTCTAAATTCCTCTTCCCTTTTCATCTGTTGAATAAGGGCAAGATGTTTCATGATGAGTCTCTCTTCTTTTGCAAGCTCATCAGAGGGAACCTCTTCAAAATATAAACTAATTGTATATATTTCCTCTCTTTCACTAGAAGTAGAAGTAGCTATAGGTGTTTCTAGTACTTTCTCTAGAGCTTCTTCATGTTCTAAAGTATTTCCATCATGAATAGATTGATTGTTACCTACCTCTCTCCTAGTATTACTTTATTTTCCTCTTGGAGGAGTTTCATCTATGTTGACTTGGTTTCTTTTCTTTCTCCAAGACATCTCCATTCTTGAATTTGATGCAAATCCACCATCTAATGCATTTTCAGGATTCTTTCTGGCTTTTGACCTAATATTCATTTTGAAAGATATTTACTTAACTTCTCACTGATCACAAAGGTTTAACTTTAGAGTCACCACCCAACAATTACTTGGGATAAATGAAAACTTGTCAAAATGACCTCGACAACTATAAATGTTATGGAAGATTTGAATTAAGACAAATTCAAATATAACTGGTTATACTGGTTATGGCAGATTTGAATTAAGACAACTCAACTGCAATGAAAAATTTTAAACTTTAGAACTCCAGAGATTTCTAAATACTTCAACAAGACTTTAAAATCTCCTTCCCTAGCAGAGTCGCCAATTTGTTAGGGAAACTTGGATGGGAAAAAATCTATCTCTGGTACTTATGAATTCTTGTTTACAACCAGACTCTAGGGTAACTCTTAAATAGGATATATGATTTCTATATCCCTAGCAGAGTCGCCAATTTGTTAGGGTTTATTCTTACTGAACCATCAAGAGGTGTTTGAATACTTGATTAACTCTATGACTGCCAATATTTTAAAATAATGATCCAAGAAAGAGAAAACTCTAATTGGTGAGGATTTATGATAATATTTTGGGAAACTTATTATCACCTCCTTCTTTTTAGGTTCCACAACACCCAGGCAGGTATTACCTATATATAATTGTTGTCTCATAGTATTAGTAAATGTGGATACTGATTTGCTACTTGTTTACTGTATTATCTTGTAAATTACTCTGCATAAGACTGAAAACAACTTGACATAGAGCTTAACCATGAAAACTATTGAAATGATAAAAACAAACAATAGTTCTTTAAGGATGTTCATGCTTCTTTTTTAGTTCTCAGAACTTAGGAAGGGTAACCTATTTTAATCCTCTCTCAAAGGGATTAGTAAAATGAATTGAATATCTTGATACAATTACTTAAACTTATATGTGTTTGACTATAAATGTAAGAGATTTGTATATTTTGAATTACTTGGATGATGATAAAATACTTGACAGATTCTAGACTAGTGCCTATCCTTGGGCTACAGAGTCAAAGATGCAAATCCATAGAAAAGTAAATAAAGATACTATAGATTGCCTTACAACCTATATGTAACTCAAGTAATATGCCTTACAAATTACCTTGTCACTTCCACATTACTGTATCAAATCCTTAGATATTTTTATGCTCCCTAAAACTACTCACAAAACTTATTTCTTCCCTTGAAAGAAACCTGCAAGCAATTAGATAGCTACCTTGTAACCAATATGCCTAAAATGCCTTACAGATTAAACATAAAAGAGTATACACAATAAGTAAAGAGACAACAACAATATAGAAGAAAATCTGCACTATATTTTATTTATATTCCCGATTCATACATATAAAGACCAAAAGCTCAAAAAACTCAGACACAAATCTGTAGTATGGTTTACAATTATATTTCATCACATTCTTAAGTTACAAAATTGATCTATATATATATATATATATATATATATATATATATATATATATATATATATATATATAAACGGTGGAAAGACAAAATAGAGGATGAAATCCAATTTGCTCTTTTGTCTTCATGTGATCTTCAATATCTTTGGTTGTGTATATTTAGGATAGTCTCTAATTTGATTTTGGTGATGACTAACCTACTTATCTTCCAAGAAATCTGTACAAGGTGCTCTGACATTCCTTTATTCCTCATCAATTATGTCGAGGTCAATTGTGGTAGTCTTCTTCTTCTTAGGCTTTGTCATTGTATCCCATGCTGCCACATCACTCTCTGCAGGCCAACTAAAACTTTGAATATCTTGCAATTGTGCTTTCTACCTGTCCCACCTGGCATCTATAATTCCTTTAACATCTATCACAAATTTGTTCATGTTAGTCTCAGCCTTGAATGCTTCATCCGGGATTTTATTGTAGCATTCCATATCTAAGTCTCCATTTGCAATAAATGCCTCTTTACTAGGCAACTTGTTGTCAAAATATTCCTTCCAAGCCACCCAAGCCTTGATCTGATTGTCTTCTCCCTTGATTGGAGGAATGAATCTATTGACATCCACTCCAAATAGGCTCAATCTTCCCTCAATCTGATTTAACTTACGTTTGAAGAAAGGTAAAGTCACATTTATTTTGGCTATCTCTTCACCAACCTCGGTCACTATCTCTAGAATATCCTACCTATGTGGCTGTAAAGAGGCCAACCTTTCAAAAAGTTGTGTCCTATTTGACCAAGTTGAAAAGTAAGGATTCAAAATATTAAGGTAACTAGTTTCCTCATCATGTAAAATAGGTAATTTATTATATGCAGCTAGTACCAAGTCAGTTTTATCTTTCAGGATATCTATCCTGTGCTGGAAAATATTTATTAATGGTCCATAGACCCTCTCATTACACTCACTTATCCCTTCCCGTATTTCTACATTGTTCCCTGTTTCCTTTGTCTGGATTTCCACATTTACACTTTCTTTGGGTGTGGCAGGGATAACTTCAGGCTTTTCTAATAATTTCCTAGTCAAATCCTCAACTGAATTTTCTAAAGCATGTATCTTAATATAGCACATCTCCCTATCTTTGGCTATAGCACTAGCCTCACTTATCAAAATATCACATTTTTGGGATAGATGCTTTGTTTTATCCTTATTTAGATGTGCCCAATAAGAAAAAATATGAGAAATATCCATGTCATTTGTGTTGTTGATTGACCATACCATCTGATTTCCTACCATGCTCTCTTGAATGCGTAACAGAGCTAGTTTCTGATCTTTAGGAGTTAGGCTCCACATTGCAACTACTTGAGATTTTGGATCATATCCAAATCTTTTGATCATTTCGTCAACTTGTACTTCTGATGTCAATTTCAAGTTTGGCTACCTTCTGATTTGATCTATTATGAAGGATGATGCTAGATCCCAACCCTCAACAAGTAATGCACCACTTTCTTTGACCAACTTCCTGGCCTCCTCAAGAGTTATTTCTTTAGACTCAGGATCATAGTTTTATATGGCTAGGAGGGCCTCATTAGTGACTGGTTCTCCTCCCTCCAATCTCAACTGTTCACTCACTTGTATCTATTTATTCCACCTAAGGAAATCTTTGAACTCTTGAGTTTTGATGAAATTGTCATCATCAAGGAACTTTTGCTGATGGATAATTCTTTCATCAATACCAGTTAGGAGAGGTAATTCAATTTCTTCTTCAACCTCTTGTTGTATTTTCTCTCCTTTTCTAATCTCTTTCCTCAACTGGTGATCATAAGGTCTATTACCAGCAATAAGGGCACTTACTCTATCCCTTTTCTTTTCCTTTCTTACATAGTTTAAAGCATGTGAAGCTTCACCAATATCAAGATTTTGCCTTTTGAAAGGAGGCTCATTAGTAGTCTCATGCTCTAGGACCTTTGTTAGGTCAACAATATACTCTTTTCCTTTTGCTACAATTTTTAATGGTATATCTTGGTAATCTGGGTGAGCTCTAGGAGAAGGACAACCTTGATCACTATCATCATCATATTCTGACTCTGAATTTTCTCTATGGCTATTTTCAGGTACCACTAGTGCTTATTCCAGCTGATTACATAGAAGTGTGTGATTTTCAATCATTTCATCTATCCTCTTGAGATAAGGAAAAATAGGGTAGAACCCTCCAAAACTCATCCCTTTTCTCTTGACCTACCTTTCCATGTCCATAAGTTCTTGGATCTTATCTGCTCTTCTCACCACTTCTTCTTCCTCCAAAATATTTCTGATGGTATCCTCCTCCATACCCTCTTCATGTGCATAGTTATATGGTATGGTAGGGGTTAGAAGCCTCTTGGCTCCCTAAATGAATCCTTTAATATCATTGTATCTACACAAGGCTACACTCATCTTGTAATGAATCATCCAATTATTTATTGGATCTATGGCCTCCTTGCCAATTATAAATTGATACACTTAGCTGTCTAGGGGTAAATGTCCCCTTTCTATGTGGTGCTAAGTGTTCTTGATCTGTCAACATTAATTGCCAGATAAACTCCATTCCATCTATCCTGGTTGGAACATGATATGGGAGAATGTGAGGAGGATGTGAACATCCATATAGTCTTATCATTGTAAAGTTGTTTCCTAGATAGAAATCTCCCCAATTATGATCCACAGGACACTTATCAACATACTCACGTGGCCTCAAAAGCTGCAATACTTTTGTAGGCAACCTGGTCTTGTTCACTCCTATGATTTGCATTATAGGGTATACAATCCAATTCTCAAATCCACAAAAATCACAATCTTTTGCGGTGTAGTTCCACACTCTGATCCAAAATTGAATGAGGTTGCGCTGATTGAAATGGTACCTTTGGGGATTCAAATTCTGTATATCTATTATGGGATATTGAAATAAAGCAATAAATGCATCAAAATAGAATAATGCAGAAACTTGGGCTCTTTTTCCTTCTTCCTGATAGCAACAAAACCCTCATGCATCCTATCAATAATATACTGGATATAATCATAACTAGTGCTTGTATACACATCCTATATATCTAAAACCATCATCAAAATACGTACATTTATCCTCTCTGAACCTCCATCCCTCCCTAGCACTCTACACAATGCATAGAAAATATATTTCATGTAGTGGTTCAAATCTTTATAACAATAAGGAGCCAAACCTGCTATAGGGGCAATATAATTCCTTGTCTCCTTTGGCATGTGTTTCTTTATCATATTTATGACAACCCCAGACTGCCTTTCATACCTCTCTTCTTTTTTTTTGATGTTGATTTTAGTTGAGGTTTGATAATAAAGGTTAAATGCTTGCATTAATGAATTTCTATTCAAAGCAAGTAACACAGTCCCATATCTTTTCTTAATTATTTTACTAAGCTCATCATAACTGTTTTCTAGGGCTAAAATAAAATCAACATCTACAAACACATCAGGAACTAATAACCTAGCCAATCCACATGTCCAAGGATTTGAAATAGTCACAGCTCCATCATAATTTTTATAAAATTAATTGAACAGAGAATAACATGATGTTCCTAATGTCTTTGCATCTCTGATGTTGACCAACTCATAAACCAGGATATCAGCATTTTCTCTCTTGTTCTGTGTAGAACCTAGATATAACTTTAGGAACTCATCTAAATAGTTCATATTTCCCTTGGCATTGTCATCTACATCATCATTTCTTCCACTTGTTGAAGCCATAGTCAATGCTTGACTCATCTTGTTCTGTTCTGTTCTCAATTTTTGGCACCAAAATTGAAACAAATCTATCACAGGAAACCCTTACTCTGAACTGAAATGTATTGAAATAATTCAAGAGCACTGAAAATCACTCCAATTACTTTGAATTATATAAAAAATTAGCTCAATTCACTCTTCAGAAAGGGCAACAATTCTCACTCTTCTCAGACACAGGAAACTTAAAAAATTCTCCGCTTCTGAAAATCTGAATGCAAGGTAAGTAATAATGAACACGATGTTGTGTATTTATGGAAAAATGCTCAAAGTGCATAGCTCATTATTGGAAAATCCATTATTTTTGCCTTCAATTTTACATACTGTGCCATTAATATAAATTCTAGCCATAGCCTTTGATCATGACAGGCAGTCTAATTCATATGAATGACAAATTCATAAAAATTATTATTAAAATTGATCAAGGTTTAAAAACAATGATGTGATTGGCTCTTTTCATCAACTTTTCCACCTTGTCATTTTTGTTCTTCCTTCCTATTGGCCAGTGACTTTTCAACCGTAACATGTCAGCATCAATTTTAACTTTTCGTCACTGTATTTGTCATTTTCCTTATCTGGCAACTTAGTGACTGTGCTTTATCTCTATGTCGCTTAACATATCTTTTAACTCTGAATTCTTTTGGAGACCTGGCGACAACATGTGTTCCTTTACCTCAGTTTAACCTTAGCTTCTGGCGATCACGCGACTTAAGAAATCCAAGTCGCTGAAAGGAAATCTGAACTCTGAATTTATCATGCGACATCCCGACCACCGTAGATTTCCTTTTAATCGGATGCTTATTGCTAAGTCTCTTAATCATATTAATCCTTTATGAGACTTCATGACTTAAGCTTATGTCACTTAATAACAGAATAATTATTACTTAACTATTTTATACTAGAGACTTGGTGACTATAGTTAAATGTTACATTTATTTCCTTCTATCTCTAAGTAACTTAAATAAATTACCTTTAACCTTTTCACCTGGAGACTTGACGACTATCGTTGATTTCTCATCTATCATCATCCAACGGCTCCACTTAGTTTTTGAAACCTTCATAGAAACCCTAACTTATTTGGAGACCTGGCGACAATAATATAATATTCTCTTTAGTCTCTTAGCCACCGGATGTCAAACTTCACATTCTGAGACTACGCGATTGCATATTTTAATCACTTATATTTTGGAACGTGTGTCTCTTTATTACTGTTTATCTCTTAATTGTTGAATGAATGCTAACTTTTCAAAACTGATCAGTGACTACATGACAACTGTATATCTTTTCTTTTCTTACAGTTATCTCCAAGTCTCTGAATCCTTTACTCTGACTCACTTTTTATCCTGAGACTCAACAACAATGTAATCTTTAAAACTCACCACTTAACTCTGATTTGATTTGGAGACACCACAACCACAGTATATCAAATTTTTCAAATAATTTACTAACTACAAGGCTTATTGCAAGACTTTCCAACCACCGTTAGATCTTCCATCTGATGGACAGTTACTGCTCAATCTCTTGACCAAAGTGGCATATTCCTTTTTTCTTGGAGATAACATGACAAGAGCATTTTGTTGAGTCTCTAAACCAAATGGAATATTCTTTCAACACTCAGAGACTTAGTGACCTATCTAAAAATCACATGATTTATTTCATAATTGTTGGTTAACAGTTTGTCCTCCCGTTAGATTTGTAATCTCTGACTCTTTTAACACCCAAGGTGAGAGAACAAAAGGATGTCACCAACAAATGGGTCAGTGTATGTCTTCTATCACTGCCCTCTAAATTGACAGGTACAGCTCCCTGATTGTGTATGATATTCAATGAATTTATCTTTATACTGATCACTAGGTCATCTCTTGTGTGATTTAACCAAATTGCTTGTAGACACAAACAATTCAGGCAAGGATAATGTGGAGATAATCTACAACCTTCAATAGAATGCTGATTATAGCTCATTAGAAAGACTACCTCCTAACTAAACTTATCTACTCTAAGAATGCATATTCTACTAATGAGAACAGAAGTAGAATCATATACAGACAGCAAATAGAATTGCTTAGACTGCAACTACTAATCATGAAATGGAATTCAAGCAGAAATTATAGCTCCATATACAATTGTACTTTCCATTCAAATGCAATCTAAATAACAGGGTGAATAGGAGAAGAATTATACATGACGGGCAAATAGAATTACTTTCACCACAATCAATACATGAAATGGAATCCAGTAGATAATTGCAGCTTCATATATAATTGTCCTATCTATTCACATGCAGAATGAATTACTAACGGTACAACAAACATGAAATAAAGCTAGCAACTGGAATTACTTCTACTCCAATACCAAGTTTTCCCACCTTTGTATTTACTTTTTCAATAGTATTTATAGAGTTTACAATGCATAATGTTCATAGGGACTCATGACCTTTCCACTTCGTGAATACAAAGAGACAAAAAGCAAAGAAAAATACTTTTCAAATCTGAGAACTCAAACAGTCACTACGGAATCTGAAACTCTTCATCTCTAACTAGCATTATCGAGCTGAATCCATTGGGCTACGGAGTCAAATAATTGCTTATGTTTTTTACATGTTTGATGCTATTTGGTTTCAATTTCAACCTCAAATGGTATCGAGAATCCTCATCTTTATCTTGAACTTAGGCCTTTAATGCAATTGGGGGAAAATCCCAAACTGAATGCTTCCGGCGAAAAATACCAAATCTGCTTCTCCATTGCGGAAAATTGGAAAAGAGATTCTCCTTGCGGAAAATGAGACTGAAGCTTCTCCTTGGCGGAAAATTGGAAAAGTGCTTCTCCATTGCGGAAAATGGGAAAAGAGCTTCTCTTGGTGGAAATATGCAACTTGGCTTCTCTTCGCGGAAAATGAGATTGAGGCTTCTCCTTGGTGGAAAATTGGAAAAGTGCTTCTCCATTGCGGAAAATGGGAAAAGAGCTTCTCCGTTGCGGAAAATGCACGAGGGGGTGCGAAACTTGCAATATGGAGAAGCCACTACCTGTCTTTCCACATGTCATTTTTAAGTGCGTGGGCTACTTAACTTAAAGCACATGCTTTATTTGATCCCTTAAAACAATAACATAATATTCCTTTTTAATAAATCGGGCCCACATTATTATAACTAAGCTTGCGGAAAATCACCAAAGAGGTGTGAAACCCACAAAGTGCTAAGTTCTTCTTTGCGGAAAATCACCCAAGAGGTGCGAAACCCGCACAGTGTAAAATTCTTCTTTGCGGAAAATCACCCAAGAGGTGCAAAACCGGCATAGTGTAAAGTTCCTCTTTTCTGCCTTTGCGGAAAATTACCTTCTTAGGTAGAAATTCGCCATGGAGAAGATGATTTCTGAAATCCCGCCGAGCTCGTTCTCGCTCATTTCTTAACCAAATTGCTCACCGTTCATTGCATTAGGATCGTTGAGACCTGTAGAATCGATCCATACCAGTCTTTGATCTCTGCCTGAGAAAGAACATTGATTGGAGCACAAATCTTTGCTGGGTTAGGATCTACAACGTACCCAAAATAATGAGACCTTAGAACAACCCGCCTGGCTAAGAGAAGGAAAAGCAATGACACGGAAACCCGACAAAGATTGCCTGCCTAAGAAAGACTTATACCTGGACTCAGACTGACCAAACTGACTTGACATGACCATATGACTTCAAGAATGCCAAAAAAAAAGGGTGACTGAAAGTCAGACCAGCTGGCTCCGACTGTGGGATCATGTACTGCAAAGTGCATGAAGAATTCAGCTTCTCTGGTGAGACAAGTGCCTTATCCATTGGGTTGCGGAGTCTAGACCAAAGAGAACAACAAGAAGCTGCATACAG